>JAGVSP010000158.1:0-45000 GCA_022494985.1 Micrasema minimum | reverse complement strand
GGGGGGGGGGGGGGGGGGGGGGGGGGGGGGGGGGGGGGGGGGGGGGGGGGGGGGGGGGGGGGGGGGGGGGGGGGGGGGGGGGGGGGGGGGGGGGGGGGGGGGGGGGGGGGGGGGGGGGGGGGGGGGGGGGGGGGGGGGGGGGGGGGGGGGGGGGGGGGGGGGGGGGGGGGGGGGGGGGGGGGGGGGGGGGGGGGGGGGGGGGGGGGGGGGGGGGGTGGGGGGGGGGGGGGGGGGGGGGGGGGGGGGGGGGGGGGGGGGGGGGGGGGGGGGGGGGGGGGGGGGGGGGGGGGGGGGGGGGGGGGGGGGGGGGGGGGGGGGGGGGGGGGGGGGGGGGGGGGGGGGGGGGGGGGGGGGGGGGGGGGGGGGGGGGGGGGGGGGGGGGGGGGGGGGGGGGGGGGGGGGGGGGGGGGGGGGGGGGGGGGGGGGGGGGGGGGGGGGGGGGGGGGGGGGGGGGGGGGGGGGGGGGGGGGGGGGGGGGGGGGGGGGGGGGGGGGGGGGGGGGGGGGGGGGGGGGGGGGGGGGGGGGGGGGGGGGGGGGGGGGGGGGGGGGGGGGGGGGGGGGGGGGGGGGGGGGGGGGGGGGGGGGGGGGGGGGGGGGGGGGGGGGGGGGGGGGGGGGGGGGGGGGGGGGGGGGGGGGGGGGGGGGGGGGGGGGGGGGGGGGGGGGGGGGGGGGGGGGGGGGGGGGGGGGGGGGGGGGGGGGGGGGGGGGGGGGGGGGGGGGGGGGGGGGGGGGGGGGTGGGGGGGGGGGGGGGGGGGGGGGGGGGGGGGGGGGGGGGGGGGGGGGGGGGGGGGGGGGGGGGGGGGGGGGGGGGGGGGGGGGGGGGGGGGGGGGGGGGGGGGGGGGGGGGGGGGGGGGGGGGGGGGGGGGGGGGGGGGGGGGGGGGGGGGGGGGGGGGGGGGGGGGGGGGGGGGGGGGGGGGGGGGGGGGGGGGGGGGGGGGGGGGGGGGGGGGGGGGGGGGGGGGGGGGGGGGGGGGGGGGGGGGGGGGGGGGGGGGGGGGGGGGGGGGGGGGGGGGGGGGGGGGGGGGGGGGGGGGGGGGGGGGGGGGGGGGGGGGGGGGGGGGGGGGGGGGGGGGGGGGGGGGGGGGGGGGGGGGGGGGGGGGGGGGGGGGGGGGGGGGGGGGGGGGGGGGGGGGGGGGGGGGGGGGGGGGGGGGGGGGGGGGGGGGGGGGGGGGGGGGGGGGGGGGGGGGGGGGGGGGGGGGGGGGGGGGGGGGGGGGGGGGGGGGGGGGGGGGGGGGGGTGGGGGGGGGGGGGGGGGGGGGGGGGGGGGGGGGGGGGGGGGGGGGGGGGGGGGGGGGGGGGGGGGGGGGGGGGGGGGGGGGGGGGGGGGGGGGGGGGGGGGGGGGGGGGGGGGGGGGGGGGGGGGGGGGGGGGGGGGGGGGGGGGGGGGGGGGGGGGGGGGGGGGGGGGGGGGGGGGGGGGGGGGGGGGGGGGGGGGGGGGGGGGGGGGGGGGGGGGGGGGGGGGGGGGGGGGGGGGGGGGGGGGGGGGGGGGGGGGGGGGGGGGGGGGGGGGGGGGGGGGGGGGGGGGGGGGGGGGGGGGGGGGGGGGGGGGGGGGGGGGGGGGGGGGGGGGGGGGGGGGGGGGGGGGGGGGGGGGGGGGGGGGGGGGGGGGGGGGGGGGGGGGGGGGGGGGGGGGGGGGGGGGGGGGGGGGGGGGGGGGGGGGGGGGGGGGGGGGGGGGGGGGGGGGGGGGGGGGGGGGGGGGGGGGGGGGGGGGGGGGGGGGGGGGGGGGGGGGGGGGGGGGGGGGGGGGGGGGGGGGGGGGGGGGGGGGGGGGGGGGGGGGGGGGGGGGGGGGGGGGGGGGGGGGGGGGGGGGGGGGGGGGGGGGGGGGGGGGGGGGGGGGGGGGGGGGGGGGGGGGGGGGGGGGGGGGGGGGGGGGGGGGGGGGGGGGGGGGGGGGGGGGGGGGGGGGGGGGGGGGGGGGGGTGGGGGGGGGGGGGGGGGGGGGGGGGGGGGGGGGGGGGGGGGGGGGGGGGGGGGGGGGGGGGGGGGGGGGGGGGGGGGGGGGGGGGGGGGGGGGGGGGGGGGGGGGGGGGGGGGGGGGGGGGGGGGGGGGGGGGGGGGGGGGGGGGGGGGGGGGGGGGGGGGGGGGGGGGGGGGGGGGGGGGGGGGGGGGGGGGGGGGGGGGGGGGGGGGGGGGGGGGGGGGGGGGGGGGGGGGGGGGGGGGGGGGGGGGGGGGGGGGGGGGGGGGGGGGGGGGGGGGGGGGGGGGGGGGGGGGGGGGGGGGGGGGGGGGGGGGGGGGGGGGGGGGGGGGGGGGGGGGGGGGGGGGGGGGGGGGGGGGGGGGGGGGGGGGGGGGGGGGGGGGGGGGGGGGGGGGGGGGGGGGGGGGGGGGGGGGGGGGGGGGGGGGGGGGGGGGGGGGGGGGGGGGGGGGGGGGGGGGGGGGGGGGGGGGGGGGGGGGGGGGGGGGGGGGGGGGGGGGGGGGGGGGGGGGGGGGGGGGGGGGGGGGGGGGGGGGGGGGGGGGGGGGGGGGGGGGGGGGGGGGGGGGGGGGGGGGGGGGGGGGGGGGGGGGGGGGGGGGGGGGGGGGGGGGGGGGGGGGGGGGGGGGGGGGGGGGGGGGGGGGGGGGGGGGGGGGGGGGGGGGGGGGGGGGGGGGGGGGGGGGGGGGGGGGGGGGGGGGGGGGGGGGGGGGGGGGGGGGGGGGGGGGGGGGGGGGGGGGGGGGGGGGGGGGGGGGGGGGGGGGGGGGGGGGGGGGGGGGGGGGGGGGGGGGGGGGGGGGGGGGGGGGGGGGGGGGGGGGGGGGGGGGGGGGGGGGGGGGGGGGGGGGGGGGGGGGGGGGGGGGGGGGGGGGGGGGGGGGGGGGGGGGGGGGGGGGGGGGGGGGGGGGGGGGGGGGGGGGGGGGGGGGGGGGGGGGGGGGGGGGGGGGGGGGGGGGGGGGGGGGGGGGGGGGGGGGGGGGGGGGGGGGGGGGGGGGGGGGGGGGGGGGGGGGGGGGGGGGGGGGGGGGGGGGGGGGGGGGGGGGGGGGGGGGGGGGGGGGGGGGGGGGGGGGGGGGGGGGGGGGGGGGGGGGGGGGGGGGGGGGGGGGGGGGGGGGGGGGGGGGGGGGGGGGGGGGGGGGGGGGGGGGGGGGGGGGGGGGGGGGGGGGGGGGGGGGGGGGGGGGGGGGGGGGGGGGGGGGGGGGGGGGGGGGGGGGGGGGGGGGGGGGGGGGGGGGGGGGGGGGGGGGGGGGGGGGGGGGGGGGGGGGGGGGGGGGGGGGGGGGGGGGGGGGGGGGGGGGGGGGGGGGGGGGGGGGGGGGGGGGGGGGGGGGGGGGGGGGGGGGGGGGGGGGGGGGGGGGGGGGGGGGGGGGGGGGGGGGGGGGGGGGGGGGGGGGGGGGGGGGGGGGGGGGGGGGGGGGGGGGGTGGGGGGGGGGGGGGGGGGGGGGGGGGGGGGGGGGGGGGGGGGGGGGGGGGGGGGGGGGGGGGGGGGGGGGGGGGGGGGGGGGGGGGGGGGGGGGGGGGGGGGGGGGGGGGGGGGGGGGGGGGGGGGGGGGGGGGGGGGGGGGGGGGGGGGGGGGGGGGGGGGGGGGGGGGGGGGGGGGGGGGGGGGGGGGGGGGGGGGGGGGGGGGGGGGGGGGGGGGGGGGGGGGGGGGGGGGGGGGGGGGGGGGGGGGGGGGGGGGGGGGGGGGGGGGGGGGGGGGGGGGGGGGGGGGGGGGGGGGGGGGGGGGGGGGGGGGGGGGGGGGGGGGGGGGGGGGGGGGGGGGGGGGGGGGGGGGGGGGGGGGGGGGGGGGGGGGGGGGGGGGGGGGTGGGGGGGGGGGGGGGGGGGGGGGGGGGGGGGGGGGGGGGGGGGGGGGGGGGGGGGGGGGGGGGGGGGGGGGGGGGGGGGGGGGGGGGGGGGGGGGGGGGGGGGGGGGGGGGGGGGGGGGGGGGGGGGGGGGGGGGGGGGGGGGGGGGGGGGGGGGGGGGGGGGGGGGGGGGGGGGGGGGGGGGGGGGGGGGGGGGGGGGGGGGGGGGGGGGGGGGGGGGGGGGGGGGGGGGGGGGGGGGGGGGGGGGGGGGGGGGGGGGGGGGGGGGGGGGGGGGGGGGGGGGGGGGGGGGGGGGGGGGGGGGGGGGGGGGGGGGGGGGGGGGGGGGGGGGGGGGGGGGGGGGGGGGGGGGGGGGGGGGGGGGGGGGGGGGGGGGGGGGGGGGGGGGGGGGGGGGGGGGGGGGGGGGGGGGGGGGGGGGGGGGGGGGGGGGGGGGGGGGGGGGGGGGGGGGGGGGGGGGGGGGGGGGGGGGGGGGGGGGGGGGGGGGGGGGGGGGGGGGGGGGGGGGGGGGGGGGGGGGGGGGGGGGGGGGGGGGGGGGGGGGGGGGGGGGGGGGGGGGGGGGGGGGGGGGGGGGGGGGGGGGGGGGGGGGGGGGGGGGGGGGGGGGGGGGGGGGGGGGGGGGGGGGGGGGGGGGGGGGGGGGGGGGGGGGGGGGGGGGGGGGGGGGGGGGGGGGGGGGGGGGGGGGGGGGGGGGGGGGGGGGGGGGGGGGGGGGGGGGGGGGGGGGGGGGGGGGGGGGGGGGGGGGGGGGGGGGGGGGGGGGGGGGGGGGGGGGGGGGGGGGGGGGGGGGGGGGGGGGGGGGGGGGGGGGGGGGGGGGGGGGGGGGGGGGGGGGGGGGGGGGGGGGGGGGGGGGGGGGGGGGGGGGGGGGGGGGGGGGGGGGGGGGGGGGGGGGGGGGGGGGGGGGGGGGGGGGGGGGGGGGGGGGGGGGGGGGGGGGGGGGGGGGGGGGGGGGGGGGGGGGGGGGGGGGGGGGGGGGGGGGGGGGGGGGGGGGGGGGGGGGGGGGGGGGGGGGGGGGGGGGGGGGGGGGGGGGGGGGGGGGGGGGGGGGGGGGGGGGGGGGGGGGGGGGGGGGGGGGGGGGGGGGGGGGGGGGGGGGGGGGGGGGGGGGGGGGGGGGGGGGGGGGGGGGGGGGGGGGGGGGGGGGGGGGGGGGGGGGGGGGGGGGGGGGGGGGGGGGGGGGGGGGGGGGGGGGGGGGGGGGGGGGGGGGGGGGGGGGGGGGGGGGGGGGGGGGGGGGGGGGGGGGGGGGGGGGGGGGGGGGGGGGGGGGGGGGGGGGGGGGGGGGGGGGGGGGGGGGGGGGGGGGGGGGGGGGGGGGGGGGGGGGGGGGGGGGGGGGGGGGGGGGGGGGGGGGGGGGGGGGGGGGGGGGGGGGGGGGGGGGGGGGGGGGGGGGGGGGGGGGGGGGGGGGGGGGGGGGGGGGGGGGGGGGGGGGGGGGGGGGGGGGGGGGGGGGGGGGGGGGGGGGGGGGGGGGGGGGGGGGGGGGGGGGGGGGGGGGGGGGGGGGGGGGGGGGGGGGGGGGGGGGGGGGGGGGGGGGGGGGGGGGGGGGGGGGGGGGGGGGGGGGGGGGGGGGGGGGGGGGGGGGGGGGGGGGGGGGGGGGGGGGGGGGGGGGGGGGGGGGGGGGGGGGGGGGGGGGGGGGGGGGGGGGGGGGGGGGGGGGGGGGGGGGGGGGGGGGGGGGGGGGGGGGGGGGGGGGGGGGGGGGGGGGGGGGGGGGGGGGGGGGGGGGGGGGGGGGGGGGGGGGGGGGGGGGGGGGGGGGGGGGGGGGGGGGGGGGGGGGGGGGGGGGGGGGGGGGGGGGGGGGGGGGGGGGGGGGGGGGGGGGGGGGGGGGGGGGGGGGGGGGGGGGGGGGGGGGGGGGGGGGGGGGGGGGGGGGGGGGGGGGGGGGGGGGGGGGGGGGGGGGGGGGGGGGGGGGGGGGGGGGGGGGGGGGGGGGGGGGGGGGGGGGGGGGGGGGGGGGGGGGGGGGGGGGGGGGGGGGGGGGGGGGGGGGGGGGGGGGGGGGGGGGGGGGGGGGGGGGGGGGGGGGGGGGGGGGGGGGGGGGGGGGGGGGGGGGGGGGGGGGGGGGGGGGGGGGGGGGGGGGGGGGGGGGGGGGGGGGGGGGGGGGGGGGGGGGGGGGGGGGGGGGGGGGGGGGGGGGGGGGGGGGGGGGGGGGGGGGGGGGGGGGGGGGGGGGGGGGGGGGGGGGGGGGGGGGGGGGGGGGGGGGGGGGGGGGGGGGGGGGGGGGGGGGGGGGGGGGGGGGGGGGGGGGGGGGGGGGGGGGGGGGGGGGGGGGGGGGGGGGGGGGGGGGGGGGGGGGGGGGGGGGGGGGGGGGGGGGGGGGGGGGGGGGGGGGGGGGGGGGGGGGGGGGGGGGGGGGGGGGGGGGGGGGGGGGGGGGGGGG
Source organism: Micrasema minimum (assembly GCA_022494985.1). Classification (NCBI taxonomy): domain Eukaryota; kingdom Metazoa; phylum Arthropoda; class Insecta; order Trichoptera; family Brachycentridae; genus Micrasema; species Micrasema minimum. The sequence goes on along the minus strand of JAGVSP010000158.1, from coordinate 38,870 downwards.
GGGGGGGGGGGGGGGGGGGGGGGGGGGGGGGGGGGGGGGGGGGGGGGGGGGGGGGGGGGGGGGGGGGGGGGGGGGGGGGGGGGGGGGGGGGGGGGGGGGGGGGGGGGGGGGGGGGGGGGGGGGGGGGGGGGGGGGGGGGGGGGGGGGGGGGGGGGGGGGGGGGGGGGGGGGGGGGGGGGGGGGGGGGGGGGGGGGGGGGGGGGGGGGGGGGGGGGGGGGGGGGGGGGGGGGGGGGGGGGGGGGGGGGGGGGGGGGGGGGGGGGGGGGGGGGGGGGGGGGGGGGGGGGGGGGGGGGGGGGGGGGGGGGGGGGGGGGGGGGGGGGGGGGGGGGGGGGGGGGGGGGGGGGGGGGGGGGGGGGGGGGGGGGGGGGGGGGGGGGGGGGGGGGGGGGGGGGGGGGGGGGGGGGGGGGGGGGGGGGGGGGGGGGGGGGGGGGGGGGGGGGGGGGGGGGGGGGGGGGGGGGGGGGGGGGGGGGGGGGGGGGGGGGGGGGGGGGGGGGGGGGGGGGGGGGGGGGGGGGGGGGGGGGGGGGGGGGGGGGGGGGGGGGGGGGGGGGGGGGGGGGGGGGGGGGGGGGGGGGGGGGGGGGGGGGGGGGGGGGGGGGGGGGGGGGGGGGGGGGGGGGGGGGGGGGGGGGGGGGGGGGGGGGGGGGGGGGGGGGGGGGGGGGGGGGGGGGGGGGGGGGGGGGGGGGGGGGGGGGGGGGGGGGGGGGGGGGGGGGGGGGGGGGGGGGGGGGGGGGGGGGGGGGGGGGGGGGGGGGGGGGGGGGGGGGGGGGGGGGGGGGGGGGGGGGGGGGGGGGGGGGGGGGGGGGGGGGGGGGGGGGGGGGGGGGGGGGGGGGGGGGGGGGGGGGGGGGGGGGGGGGGGGGGGGGGGGGGGGGGGGGGGGGGGGGGGGGGGGGGGGGGGGGGGGGGGGGGGGGGGGGGGGGGGGGGGGGGGGGGGGGGGGGGGGGGGGGGGGGGGGGGGGGGGGGGGGGGGGGGGGGGGGGGGGGGGGGGGGGGGGGGGGGGGGGGGGGGGGGGGGGGGGGGGGGGGGGGGGGGGGGGGGGGGGGGGGGGGGGGGGGGGGGGGGGGGGGGGGGGGGGGGGGGGGGGGGGGGGGGGGGGGGGGGGGGGGGGGGGGGGGGGGGGGGGGGGGGGGGGGGGGGGGGGGGGGGGGGGGGGGGGGGGGGGGGGGGGGGGGGGGGGGGGGGGGGGGGGGGGGGGGGGGGGGGGGGGGGGGGGGGGGGGGGGGGGGGGGGGGGGGGGGGGGGGGGGGGGGGGGGGGGGGGGGGGGGGGGGGGGGGGGGGGGGGGGGGGGGGGGGGGGGGGGGGGGGGGGGGGGGGGGGGGGGGGGGGGGGGGGGGGGGGGGGGGGGGGGGGGGGGGGGGGGGGGGGGGGGGGGGGGGGGGGGGGGGGGGGGGGGGGGGGGGGGGGGGGGGGGGGGGGGGGGGGGGGGGGGGGGGGGGGGGGGGGGGGGGGGGGGGGGGGGGGGGGGGGGGGGGGGGGGGGGGGGGGGGGGGGGGGGGGGGGGGGGGGGGGGGGGGGGGGGGGGGGGGGGGGGGGGGGGGGGGGGGGGGGGGGGGGGGGGGGGGGGGGGGGGGGGGGGGGGGGGGGGGGGGGGGGGGGGGGGGGGGGGGGGGGGGGGGGGGGGGGGGGGGGGGGGGGGGGGGGGGGGGGGGGGGGGGGGGGGGGGGGGGGGGGGGGGGGGGGGGGGGGGGGGGGGGGGGGGGGGGGGGGGGGGGGGGGGGGGGGGGGGGGGGGGGGGGGGGGGGGGGGGGGGGGGGGGGGGGGGGGGGGGGGGGGGGGGGGGGGGGGGGGGGGGGGGGGGGGGGGGGGGGGGGGGGGGGGGGGGGGGGGGGGGGGGGGGGGGGGGGGGGGGGGGGGGGGGGGGGGGGGGGGGGGGGGGGGGGGGGGGGGGGGGGGGGGGGGGGGGGGGGGGGGGGGGGGGGGGGGGGGGGGGGGGGGGGGGGGGGGGGGGGGGGGGGGGGGGGGGGGGGGGGGGGGGGGGGGGGGGGGGGGGGGGGGGGGGGGGGGGGGGGGGGGGGGGGGGGGGGGGGGGGGGGGGGGGGGGGGGGGGGGGGGGGGGGGGGGGGGGGGGGGGGGGGGGGGGGGGGGGGGGGGGGGGGGGGGGGGGGGGGGGGGGGGGGGGGGGGGGGGGGGGGGGGGGGGGGGGGGGGGGGGGGGGGGGGGGGGGGGGGGGGGGGGGGGGGGGGGGGGGGGGGGGGGGGGGGGGGGGGGGGGGGGGGGGGGGGGGGGGGGGGGGGGGGGGGGGGGGGGGGGGGGGGGGGGGGGGGGGGGGGGGGGGGGGGGGGGGGGGGGGGGGGGGGGGGGGGGGGGGGGGGGGGGGGGGGGGGGGGGGGGGGGGGGGGGGGGGGGGGGGGGGGGGGGGGGGGGGGGGGGGGGGGGGGGGGGGGGGGGGGGGGGGGGGGGGGGGGGGGGGGGGGGGGGGGGGGGGGGGGGGGGGGGGGGGGGGGGGGGGGGGGGGGGGGGGGGGGGGGGGGGGGGGGGGGGGGGGGGGGGGGGGGGGGGGGGGGGGGGGGGGGGGGGGGGGGGGGGGGGGGGGGGGGGGGGGGGGGGGGGGGGGGGGGGGGGGGGGGGGGGGGGGGGGGGGGGGGGGGGGGGGGGGGGGGGGGGGGGGGGGGGGGGGGGGGGGGGGGGGGGGGGGGGGGGGGGGGGGGGGGGGGGGGGGGGGGGGGGGGGGGGGGGGGGGGGGGGGGGGGGGGGGGGGGGGGGGGGGGGGGGGGGGGGGGGGGGGGGGGGGGGGGGGGGGGGGGGGGGGGGGGGGGGGGGGGGGGGGGGGGGGGGGGGGGGGGGGGGGGGGGGGGGGGGGGGGGGGGGGGGGGGGGGGGGGGGGGGGGGGGGGGGGGGGGGGGGGGGGGGGGGGGGGGGGGGGGGGGGGGGGGGGGGGGGGGGGGGGGGGGGGGGGGGGGGGGGGGGGGGGGGGGGGGGGGGGGGGGGGGGGGGGGGGGGGGGGGGGGGGGGGGGGGGGGGGGGGGGGGGGGGGGGGGGGGGGGGGGGGGGGGGGGGGGGGGGGGGGGGGGGGGGGGGGGGGGGGGGGGGGGGGGGGGGGGGGGGGGGGGGGGGGGGGGGGGGGGGGGGGGGGGGGGGGGGGGGGGGGGGGGGGGGGGGGGGGGGGGGGGGGGGGGGGGGGGGGGGGGGGGGGGGGGGGGGGGGGGGGGGGGGGGGGGGGGGGGGGGGGGGGGGGGGGGGGGGGGGGGGGGGGGGGGGGGGGGGGGGGGGGGGGGGGGGGGGGGGGGGGGGGGGGGGGGGGGGGGGGGGGGGGGGGGGGGGGGGGGGGGGGGGGGGGGGGGGGGGGGGGGGGGGGGGGGGGGGGGGGGGGGGGGGGGGGGGGGGGGGGGGGGGGGGGGGGGGGGGGGGGGGGGGGGGGGGGGGGGGGGGGGGGGGGGGGGGGGGGGGGGGGGGGGGGGGGGGGGGGGGGGGGGGGGGGGGGGGGGGGGGGGGGGGGGGGGGGGGGGGGGGGGGGGGGGGGGGGGGGGGGGGGGGGGGGGGGGGGGGGGGGGGGGGGGGGGGGGGGGGGGGGGGGGGGGGGGGGGGGGGGGGGGGGGGGGGGGGGGGGGGGGGGGGGGGGGGGGGGGGGGGGGGGGGGGGGGGGGGGGGGGGGGGGGGGGGGGGGGGGGGGGGGGGGGGGGGGGGGGGGGGGGGGGGGGGGGGGGGGGGGGGGGGGGGGGGGGGGGGGGGGGGGGGGGGGGGGGGGGGGGGGGGGGGGGGGGGGGGGGGGGGGGGGGGGGGGGGGGGGGGGGGGGGGGGGGGGGGGGGGGGGGGGGGGGGGGGGGGGGGGGGGGGGGGGGGGGGGGGGGGGGGGGGGGGGGGGGGGGGGGGGGGGGGGGGGGGGGGGGGGGGGGGGGGGGGGGGGGGGGGGGGGGGGGGGGGGGGGGGGGGGGGGGGGGGGGGGGGGGGGGGGGGGGGGGGGGGGGGGGGGGGGGGGGGGGGGGGGGGGGGGGGGGGGGGGGGGGGGGGGGGGGGGGGGGGGGGGGGGGGGGGGGGGGGGGGGGGGGGGGGGGGGGGGGGGGGGGGGGGGGGGGGGGGGGGGGGGGGGGGGGGGGGGGGGGGGGGGGGGGGGGGGGGGGGGGGGGGGGGGGGGGGGGGGGGGGGGGGGGGGGGGGGGGGGGGGGGGGGGGGGGGGGGGGGGGGGGGGGGGGGGGGGGGGGGGGGGGGGGGGGGGGGGGGGGGGGGGGGGGGGGGGGGGGGGGGGGGGGGGGGGGGGGGGGGGGGGGGGGGGGGGGGGGGGGGGGGGGGGGGGGGGGGGGGGGGGGGGGGGGGGGGGGGGGGGGGGGGGGGGGGGGGGGGGGGGGGGGGGGGGGGGGGGGGGGGGGGGGGGGGGGGGGGGGGGGGGGGGGGGGGGGGGGGGGGGGGGGGGGGGGGGGGGGGGGGGGGGGGGGGGGGGGGGGGGGGGGGGGGGGGGGGGGGGGGGGGGGGGGGGGGGGGGGGGGGGGGGGGGGGGGGGGGGGGGGGGGGGGGGGGGGGGGGGGGGGGGGGGGGGGGGGGGGGGGGGGGGGGGGGGGGGGGGGGGGGGGGGGGGGGGGGGGGGGGGGGGGGGGGGGGGGGGGGGGGGGGGGGGGGGGGGGGGGGGGGGGGGGGGGGGGGGGGGGGGGGGGGGGGGGGGGGGGGGGGGGGGGGGGGGGGGGGGGGGGGGGGGGGGGGGGGGGGGGGGGGGGGGGGGGGGGGGGGGGGGGGGGGGGGGGGGGGGGGGGGGGGGGGGGGGGGGGGGGGGGGGGGGGGGGGGGGGGGGGGGGGGGGGGGGGGGGGGGGGGGGGGGGGGGGGGGGGGGGGGGGGGGGGGGGGGGGGGGGGGGGGGGGGGGGGGGGGGGGGGGGGGGGGGGGGGGGGGGGGGGGGGGGGGGGGGGGGGGGGGGGGGGGGGGGGGGGGGGGGGGGGGGGGGGGGGGGGGGGGGGGGGGGGGGGGGGGGGGGGGGGGGGGGGGGGGGGGGGGGGGGGGGGGGGGGGGGGGGGGGGGGGGGGGGGGGGGGGGGGGGGGGGGGGGGGGGGGGGGGGGGGGGGGGGGGGGGGGGGGGGGGGGGGGGGGGGGGGGGGGGGGGGGGGGGGGGGGGGGGGGGGGGGGGGGGGGGGGGGGGGGGGGGGGGGGGGGGGGGGGGGGGGGGGGGGGGGGGGGGGGGGGGGGGGGGTGGGGGGGGGGGGGGGGGGGGGGGGGGGGGGGGGGGGGGGGGGGGGGGGGGGGGGGGGGGGGGGGGGGGGGGGGGGGGGGGGGGGGGGGGGGGGGGGGGGGGGGGGGGGGGGGGGGGGGGGGGGGGGGGGGGGGGGGGGGGGGGGGGGGGGGGGGGGGGGGGGGGGGGGGGGGGGGGGGGGGGGGGGGGGGGGGGGGGGGGGGGGGGGGGGGGGGGGGGGGGGGGGGGGGGGGGGGGGGGGGGGGGGGGGGGGGGGGGGGGGGGGGGGGGGGGGGGGGGGGGGGGGGGGGGGGGGGGGGGGGGGGGGGGGGGGGGGGGGGGGGGGGGGGGGGGGGGGGGGGGGGGGGGGGGGGGGGGGGGGGGGGGGGGGGGGGGGGGGGGGGGGGGGGGGGGGGGGGGGGGGGGGGGGGGGGGGGGGGGGGGGGGGGGGGGGGGGGGGGGGGGGGGGGGGGGGGGGGGGGGGGGGGGGGGGGGGGGGGGGGGGGGGGGGGGGGGGGGGGGGGGGGGGGGGGGGGGGGGGGGGGGGGGGGGGGGGGGGGGGGGGGGGGGGGGGGGGGGGGGGGGGGGGGGGGGGGGGGGGGGGGGGGGGGGGGGGGGGGGGGGGGGGGGGGGGGGGGGGGGGGGGGGGGGGGGGGGGGGGGGGGGGGGGGGGGGGGGGGGGGGGGGGGGGGGGGGGGGGGGGGGGGGGGGGGGGGGGGGGGGGGGGGGGGGGGGGGGGGGGGGGGGGGGGGGGGGGGGGGGGGGGGGGGGGGGGGGGGGGGGGGGGGGGGGGGGGGGGGGGGGGGGGGGGGGGGGGGGGGGGGGGGGGGGGGGGGGGGGGGGGGGGGGGGGGGGGGGGGGGGGGGGGGGGGGGGGGGGGGGGGGGGGGGGGGGGGGGGGGGGGGGGGGGGGGGGGGGGGGGGGGGGGGGGGGGGGGGGGGGGGGGGGGGGGGGGGGGGGGGGGGGGGGGGGGGGGGGGGGGGGGGGGGGGGGGGGGGGGGGGGGGGGGGGGGGGGGGGGGGGGGGGGGGGGGGGGGGGGGGGGGGGGGGGGGGGGGGGGGGGGGGGGGGGGGGGGGGGGGGGGGGGGGGGGGGGGGGGGGGGGGGGGGGGGGGGGGGGGGGGGGGGGGGGGGGGGGGGGGGGGGGGGGGGGGGGGGGGGGGGGGGGGGGGGGGGGGGGGGGGGGGGGGGGGGGGGGGGGGGGGGGGGGGGGGGGGGGGGGGGGGGGGGGGGGGGGGGGGGGGGGGGGGGGGGGGGGGGGGGGGGGGGGGGGGGGGGGGGGGGGGGGGGGGGGGGGGGGGGGGGGGGGGGGGGGGGGGGGGGGGGGGGGGGGGGGGGGGGGGGGGGGGGGGGGGGGGGGGGGGGGGGGGGGGGGGGGGGGGGGGGGGGGGGGGGGGGGGGGGGGGGGGGGGGGGGGGGGGGGGGGGGGGGGGGGGGGGGGGGGGGGGGGGGGGGGGGGGGGGGGGGGGGGGGGGGGGGGGGGGGGGGGGGGGGGGGGGGGGGGGGGGGGGGGGGGGGGGGGGGGGGGGGGGGGGGGGGGGGGGGGGGGGGGGGGGGGGGGGGGGGGGGGGGGGGGGGGGGGGGGGGGGGGGGGGGGGGGGGGGGGGGGGGGGGGGGGGGGGGGGGGGGGGGGGGGGGGGGGGGGGGGGGGGGGGGGGGGGGGGGGGGGGGGGGGGGGGGGGGGGGGGGGGGGGGGGGGGGGGGGGGGGGGGGGGGGGGGGGGGGGGGGGGGGGGGGGGGGGGGGGGGGGGGGGGGGGGGGGGGGGGGGGGGGGGGGGGGGGGGGGGGGGGGGGGGGGGGGGGGGGGGGGGGGGGGGGGGGGGGGGGGGGGGGGGGGGGGGGGGGGGGGGGGGGGGGGGGGGGGGGGGGGGGGGGGGGGGGGGGGGGGGGGGGGGGGGGGGGGGGGGGGGGGGGGGGGGGGGGGGGGGGGGGGGGGGGGGGGGGGGGGGGGGGGGGGGGGGGGGGGGGGGGGGGGGGGGGGGGGGGGGGGGGGGGGGGGGGGGGGGGGGGGGGGGGGGGGGGGGGGGGGGGGGGGGGGGGGGGGGGGGGGGGGGGGGGGGGGGGGGGGGGGGGGGGGGGGGGGGGGGGGGGGGGGGGGGGGGGGGGGGGGGGGGGGGGGGGGGGGGGGGGGGGGGGGGGGGGGGGGGGGGGGGGGGGGGGGGGGGGGGGGGGGGGGGGGGGGGGGGGGGGGGGGGGGGGGGGGGGGGGGGGGGGGGGGGGGGGGGGGGGGGGGGGGGGGGGGGGGGGGGGGGGGGGGGGGGGGGGGGGGGGGGGGGGGGGGGGGGGGGGGGGGGGGGGGGGGGGGGGGGGGGGGGGGGGGGGGGGGGGGGGGGGGGGGGGGGGGGGGGGGGGGGGGGGGGGGGGGGGGGGGGGGGGGGGGGGGGGGGGGGGGGGGGGGGGGGGGGGGGGGGGGGGGGGGGGGGGGGGGGGGGGGGGGGGGGGGGGGGGGGGGGGGGGGGGGGGGGGGGGGGGGGGGGGGGGGGGGGGGGGGGGGGGGGGGGGGGGGGGGGGGGGGGGGGGGGGGGGGGGGGGGGGGGGGGGGGGGGGGGGGGGGGGGGGGGGGGGGGGGGGGGGGGGGGGGGGGGGGGGGGGGGGGGGGGGGGGGGGGGGGGGGGGGGGGGGGGGGGGGGGGGGGGGGGGGGGGGGGGGGGGGGGGGGGGGGGGGGGGGGGGGGGGGGGGGGGGGGGGGGGGGGGGGGGGGGGGGGGGGGGGGGGGGGGGGGGGGGGGGGGGGGGGGGGGGGGGGGGGGGGGGGGGGGGGGGGGGGGGGGGGGGGGGGGGGGGGGGGGGGGGGGGGGGGGGGGGGGGGGGGGGGGGGGGGGGGGGGGGGGGGGGGGGGGGGGGGGGGGGGGGGGGGGGGGGGGGGGGGGGGGGGGGGGGGGGGGGGGGGGGGGGGGGGGGGGGGGGGGGGGGGGGGGGGGGGGGGGGGGGGGGGGGGGGGGGGGGGGGGGGGGGGGGGGGGGGGGGGGGGGGGGGGGGGGGGGGGGGGGGGGGGGGGGGGGGGGGGGGGGGGGGGGGGGGGGGGGGGGGGGGGGGGGGGGGGGGGGGGGGGGGGGGGGGGGGGGGGGGGGGGGGGGGGGGGGGGGGGGGGGGGGGGGGGGGGGGGGGGGGGGGGGGGGGGGGGGGGGGGGGGGGGGGGGGGGGGGGGGGGGGGGGGGGGGGGGGGGGGGGGGGGGGGGGGGGGGGGGGGGGGGGGGGGGGGGGGGGGGGGGGGGGGGGGGGGGGGGGGGGGGGGGGGGGGGGGGGGGGGGGGGGGGGGGGGGGGGGGGGGGGGGGGGGGGGGGGGGGGGGGGGGGGGGGGGGGGGGGGGGGGGGGGGGGGGGGGGGGGGGGGGGGGGGGGGGGGGGGGGGGGGGGGGGGGGGGGGGGGGGGGGGGGGGGGGGGGGGGGGGGGGGGGGGGGGGGGGGGGGGGGGGGGGGGGGGGGGGGGGGGGGGGGGGGGGGGGGGGGGGGGGGGGGGGGGGGGGGGGGGGGGGGGGGGGGGGGGGGGGGGGGGGGGGGGGGGGGGGGGGGGGGGGGGGGGGGGGGGGGGGGGGGGGGGGGGGGGGGGGGGGGGGGGGGGGGGGGGGGGGGGGGGGGGGGGGGGGGGGGGGGGGGGGGGGGGGGGGGGGGGGGGGGGGGGGGGGGGGGGGGGGGGGGGGGGGGGGGGGGGGGGGGGGGGGGGGGGGGGGGGGGGGGGGGGGGGGGGGGGGGGGGGGGGGGGGGGGGGGGGGGGGGGGGGGGGGGGGGGGGGGGGGGGGGGGGGGGGGGGGGGGGGGGGGGGGGGGGGGGGGGGGGGGGGGGGGGGGGGGGGGGGGGGGGGGGGGGGGGGGGGGGGGGGGGGGGGGGGGGGGGGGGGGGGGGGGGGGGGGGGGGGGGGGGGGGGGGGGGGGGGGGGGGGGGGGGGGGGGGGGGGGGGGGGGGGGGGGGGGGGGGGGGGGGGGGGGGGGGGGGGGGGGGGGGGGGGGGGGGGGGGGGGGGGGGGGGGGGGGGGGGGGGGGGGGGGGGGGGGGGGGGGGGGGGGGGGGGGGGGGGGGGGGGGGGGGGGGGGGGGGGGGGGGGGGGGGGGGGGGGGGGGGGGGGGGGGGGGGGGGGGGGGGGGGGGGGGGGGGGGGGGGGGGGGGGGGGGGGGGGGGGGGGGGGGGGGGGGGGGGGGGGGGGGGGGGGGGGGGGGGGGGGGGGGGGGGGGGGGGGGGGGGGGGGGGGGGGGGGGGGGGGGGGGGGGGGGGGGGGGGGGGGGGGGGGGGGGGGGGGGGGGGGGGGGGGGGGGGGGGGGGGGGGGGGGGGGGGGGGGGGGGGGGGGGGGGGGGGGGGGGGGGGGGGGGGGGGGGGGGGGGGGGGGGGGGGGGGGGGGGGGGGGGGGGGGGGGGGGGGGGGGGGGGGGGGGGGGGGGGGGGGGGGGGGGGGGGGGGGGGGGGGGGGGGGGGGGGGGGGGGGGGGGGGGGGGGGGGGGGGGGGGGGGGGGGGGGGGGGGGGGGGGGGGGGGGGGGGGGGGGGGGGGGGGGGGGGGGGGGGGGGGGGGGGGGGGGGGGGGGGGGGGGGGGGGGGGGGGGGGGGGGGGGGGGGGGGGGGGGGGGGGGGGGGGGGGGGGGGGGGGGGGGGGGGGGGGGGGGGGGGGGGGGGGGGGGGGGGGGGGGGGGGGGGGGGGGGGGGGGGGGGGGGGGGGGGGGGGGGGGGGGGGGGGGGGGGGGGGGGGGGGGGGGGGGGGGGGGGGGGGGGGGGGGGGGGGGGGGGGGGGGGGGGGGGGGGGGGGGGGGGGGGGGGGGGGGGGGGGGGGGGGGGGGGGGGGGGGGGGGGGGGGGGGGGGGGGGGGGGGGGGGGGGGGGGGGGGGGGGGGGGGGGGGGGGGGGGGGGGGGGGGGGGGGGGGGGGGGGGGGGGGGGGGGGGGGGGGGGGGGGGGGGGGGGGGGGGGGGGGGGGGGGGGGGGGGGGGGGGGGGGGGGGGGGGGGGGGGGGGGGGGGGGGGGGGGGGGGGGGGGGGGGGGGGGGGGGGGGGGGGGGGGGGGGGGGGGGGGGGGGGGGGGGGGGGGGGGGGGGGGGGGGGGGGGGGGGGGGGGGGGGGGGGGGGGGGGGGGGGGGGGGGGGGGGGGGGGGGGGGGGGGGGGGGGGGGGGGGGGGGGGGGGGGGGGGGGGGGGGGGGGGGGGGGGGGGGGGGGGGGGGGGGGGGGGGGGGGGGGGGGGGGGGGGGGGGGGGGGGGGGGGGGGGGGGGGGGGGGGGGGGGGGGGGGGGGGGGGGGGGGGGGGGGGGGGGGGGGGGGGGGGGGGGGGGGGGGGGGGGGGGGGGGGGGGGGGGGGGGGGGGGGGGGGGGGGGGGGGGGGGGGGGGGGGGGGGGGGGGGGGGGGGGGGGGGGGGGGGGGGGGGGGGGGGGGGGGGGGGGGGGGGGGGGGGGGGGGGGGGGGGGGGGGGGGGGGGGGGGGGGGGGGGGGGGGGGGGGGGGGGGGGGGGGGGGGGGGGGGGGGGGGGGGGGGGGGGGGGGGGGGGGGGGGGGGGGGGGGGGGGGGGGGGGGGGGGGGGGGGGGGGGGGGGGGGTGGGGGGGGGGGGGGGGGGGGGGGGGGGGGGGGGGGGGGGGGGGGGGGGGGGGGGGGGGGGGGGGGGGGGGGGGGGGGGGGGGGGGGGGGGGGGGGGGGGGGGGGGGGGGGGGGGGGGGGGGGGGGGGGGGGGGGGGGGGGGGGGGGGGGGGGGGGGGGGGGGGGGGGGGGGGGGGGGGGGGGGGGGGGGGGGGGGGGGGGGGGGGGGGGGGGGGGGGGGGGGGGGGGGGGGGGGGGGGGGGGGGGGGGGGGGGGGGGGGGGGGGGGGGGGGGGGGGGGGGGGGGGGGGGGGGGGGGGGGGGGGGGGGGGGGGGGGGGGGGGGGGGGGGGGGGGGGGGGGGGGGGGGGGGGGGGGGGGGGGGGGGGGGGGGGGGGGGGGGGGGGGGGGGGGGGGGGGGGGGGGGGGGGGGGGGGGGGGGGGGGGGGGGGGGGGGGGGGGGGGGGGGGGGGGGGGGGGGGGGGGGGGGGGGGGGGGGGGGGGGGGGGGGGGGGGGGGGGGGGGGGGGGGGGGGGGGGGGGGGGGGGGGGGGGGGGGGGGGGGGGGGGGGGGGGGGGGGGGGGGGGGGGGGGGGGGGGGGGGGGGGGGGGGGGGGGGGGGGGGGGGGGGGGGGGGGGGGGGGGGGGGGGGGGGGGGGGGGGGGGGGGGGGGGGGGGGGGGGGGGGGGGGGGGGGGGGGGGGGGGGGGGGGGGGGGGGGGGGGGGGGGGGGGGGGGGGGGGGGGGGGGGGGGGGGGGGGGGGGGGGGGGGGGGGGGGGGGGGGGGGGGGGGGGGGGGGGGGGGGGGGGGGGGGGGGGGGGGGGGGGGGGGGGGGGGGGGGGGGGGGGGGGGGGGGGGGGGGGGGGGGGGGGGGGGGGGGGGGGGGGGGGGGGGGGGGGGGGGGGGGGGGGGGGGGGGGGGGGGGGGGGGGGGGGGGGGGGGGGGGGGGGGGGGGGGGGGGGGGGGGGGGGGGGGGGGGGGGGGGGGGGAGGGGGGGGGGGGGGGGGGGGGGGGGGGGGGGGGGGGGGGGGGGGGGGGGGGGGGGGGGGGGGGGGGGGGGGGGGGGGGGGGGGGGGGGGGGGGGGGGGGGGGGGGGGGGGGGGGGGGGGGGGGGGGGGGGGGGGGGGGGGGGGGGGGGGGGGGGGGGGGGGGGGGGGGGGGGGGGGGGGGGGGGGGGGGGGGGGGGGGGGGGGGGGGGGGGGGGGGGGGGGGGGGGGGGGGGGGGGGGGGGGGGGGGGGGGGGGGGGGGGGGGGGGGGGGGGGGGGGGGGGGGGGGGGGGGGGGGGGGGGGGGGGGGGGGGGGGGGGGGGGGGGGGGGGGGGGGGGGGGGGGGGGGGGGGGGGGGGGGGGGGGGGGGGGGGGGGGGGGGGGGGGGGGGGGGGGGGGGGGGGGGGGGGGGGGGGGGGGGGGGGGGGGGGGGGGGGGGGGGGGGGGGGGGGGGGGGGGGGGGGGGGGGGGGGGGGGGGGGGGGGGGGGGGGGGGGGGGGGGGGGGGGGGGGGGGGGGGGGGGGGGGGGGGGGGGGGGGGGGGGGGGGGGGGGGGGGGGGGGGGGGGGGGGGGGGGGGGGGGGGGGGGGGGGGGGGGGGGGGGGGGGGGGGGGGGGGGGGGGGGGGGGGGGGGGGGGGGGGGGGGGGGGGGGGGGGGGGGGGGGGGGGGGGGGGGGGGGGGGGGGGGGGGGGGGGGGGGGGGGGGGGGGGGGGGGGGGGGGGGGGGGGGGGGGGGGGGGGGGGGGGGGGGGGGGGGGGGGGGGGGGGGGGGGGGGGGGGGGGGGGGGGGGGGGGGGGGGGGGGGGGGGGGGGGGGGGGGGGGGGGGGGGGGGGGGGGGGGGGGGGGGGGGGGGGGGGGGGGGGGGGGGGGGGGGGGGGGGGGGGGGGGGGGGGGGGGGGGGGGGGGGGGGGGGGGGGGGGGGGGGGGGGGGGGGGGGGGGGGGGGGGGGGGGGGGGGGGGGGGGGGGGGGGGGGGGGGGGGGGGGGGGGGGGGGGGGGGGGGGGGGGGGGGGGGGGGGGGGGGGGGGGGGGGGGGGGGGGGGGGGGGGGGGGGGGGGGGGGGGGGGGGGGGGGGGGGGGGGGGGGGGGGGGGGGGGGGGGGGGGGGGGGGGGGGGGGGGGGGGGGGGGGGGGGGGGGGGGGGGGGGGGGGGGGGGGGGGGGGGGGGGGGGGGGGGGGGGGGGGGGGGGGGGGGGGGGGGGGGGGGGGGGGGGGGGGGGGGGGGGGGGGGGGGGGGGGGGGGGGGGGGGGGGGGGGGGGGGGGGGGGGGGGGGGGGGGGGGGGGGGGGGGGGGGGGGGGGGGGGGGGGGGGGGGGGGGGGGGGGGGGGGGGGGGGGGGGGGGGGGGGGGGGGGGGGGGGGGGGGGGGGGGGGGGGGGGGGGGGGGGGGGGGGGGGGGGGGGGGGGGGGGGGGGGGGGGGGGGGGGGGGGGGGGGGGGGGGGGGGGGGGGGGGGGGGGGGGGGGGGGGGGGGGGGGGGGGGGGGGGGGGGGGGGGGGGGGGGGGGGGGGGGGGGGGGGGGGGGGGGGGGGGGGGGGGGGGGGGGGGGGGGGGGGGGGGGGGGGGGGGGGGGGGGGGGGGGGGGGGGGGGGGGGGGGGGGGGGGGGGGGGGGGGGGGGGGGGGGGGGGGGGGGGGGGGGGGGGGGGGGGGGGGGGGGGGGGGGGGGGGGGGGGGGGGGGGGGGGGGGGGGGGGGGGGGGGGGGGGGGGGGGGGGGGGGGGGGGGGGGGGGGGGGGGGGGGGGGGGGGGGGGGGGGGGGGGGGGGGGGGGGGGGGGGGGGGGGGGGGGGGGGGGGGGGGGGGGGGGGGGGGGGGGGGGGGGGGGGGGGGGGGGGGGGGGGGGGGGGGGGGGGGGGGGGGGGGGGGGGGGGGGGGGGGGGGGGGGGGGGGGGGGGGGGGGGGGGGGGGGGGGGGGGGGGGGGGGGGGGGGGGGGGGGGGGGGGGGGGGGGGGGGGGGGGGGGGGGGGGGGGGGGGGGGGGGGGGGGGGGGGGGGGGGGGGGGGGGGGGGGGGGGGGGGGGGGGGGGGGGGGGGGGGGGGGGGGGGGGGGGGGGGGGGGGGGGGGGGGGGGGGGGGGGGGGGGGGGGGGGGGGGGGGGGGGGGGGGGGGGGGGGGGGGGGGGGGGGGGGGGGGGGGGGGGGGGGGGGGGGGGGGGGGGGGGGGGGGGGGGGGGGGGGGGGGGGGGGGGGGGGGGGGGGGGGGGGGGGGGGGGGGGGGGGGGGGGGGGGGGGGGGGGGGGGGGGGGGGGGGGGGGGGGGGGGGGGGGGGGGGGGGGGGGGGGGGGGGGGGGGGGGGGGGGGGGGGGGGGGGGGGGGGGGGGGGGGGGGGGGGGGGGGGGGGGGGGGGGGGGGGGGGGGGGGGGGGGGGGGGGGGGGGGGGGGGGGGGGGGGGGGGGGGGGGGGGGGGGGGGGGGGGGGGGGGGGGGGGGGGGGGGGGGGGGGGGGGGGGGGGGGGGGGGGGGGGGGGGGGGGGGGGGGGGGGGGGGGGGGGGGGGGGGGGGGGGGGGGGGGGGGGGGGGGGGGGGGGGGGGGGGGGGGGGGGGGGGGGGGGGGGGGGGGGGGGGGGGGGGGGGGGGGGGGGGGGGGGGGGGGGGGGGGGGGGGGGGGGGGGGGGGGGGGGGGGGGGGGGGGGGGGGGGGGGGGGGGGGGGGGGGGGGGGGGGGGGGGGGGGGGGGGGGGGGGGGGGGGGGGGGGGGGGGGGGGGGGGGGGGGGGGGGGGGGGGGGGGGGGGGGGGGGGGGGGGGGGGGGGGGGGGGGGGGGGGGGGGGGGGGGGGGGGGGGGGGGGGGGGGGGGGGGGGGGGGGGGGGGGGGGGGGGGGGGGGGGGGGGGGGGGGGGGGGGGGGGGGGGGGGGGGGGGGGGGGGGGGGGGGGGGGGGGGGGGGGGGGGGGGGGGGGGGGGGGGGGGGGGGGGGGGGGGGGGGGGGGGGGGGTGGGGGGGGGGGGGGGGGGGGGGGGGGGGGGGGGGGGGGGGGGGGGGGGGGGGGGGGGGGGGGGGGGGGGGGGGGGGGGGGGGGGGGGGGGGGGGGGGGGGGGGGGGGGGGGGGGGGGGGGGGGGGGGGGGGGGGGGGGGGGGGGGGGGGGGGGGGGGGGGGGGGGGGGGGGGGGGGGGGGGGGGGGGGGGGGGGGGGGGGGGGGGGGGGGGGGGGGGGGGGGGGGGGGGGGGGGGGGGGGGGGGGGGGGGGGGGGGGGGGGGGGGGGGGGGGGGGGGGGGGGGGGGGGGGGGGGGGGGGGGGGGGGGGGGGGGGGGGGGGGGGGGGGGGGGGGGGGGGGGGGGGGGGGGGGGGGGGGGGGGGGGGGGGGGGGGGGGGGGGGGGGGGGGGGGGGGGGGGGGGGGGGGGGGGGGGGGGGGGGGGGGGGGGGGGGGGGGGGGGGGGGGGGGGGGGGGGGGGGGGGGGGGGGGGGGGGGGGGGGGGGGGGGGGGGGGGGGGGGGGGGGGGGGGGGGGGGGGGGGGGGGGGGGGGGGGGGGGGGGGGGGGGGGGGGGGGGGGGGGGGGGGGGGGGGGGGGGGGGGGGGGGGGGGGGGGGGGGGGGGGGGGGGGGGGGGGGGGGGGGGGGGGGGGGGGGGGGGGGGGGGGGGGGGGGGGGGGGGGGGGGGGGGGGGGGGGGGGGGGGGGGGGGGGGGGGGGGGGGGGGGGGGGGGGGGGGGGGGGGGGGGGGGGGGGGGGGGGGGGGGGGGGGGGGGGGGGGGGGGGGGGGGGGGGGGGGGGGGGGGGGGGGGGGGGGGGGGGGGGGGGGGGGGGGGGGGGGGGGGGGGGGGGGGGGGGGGGGGGGGGGGGGGGGGGGGGGGGGGGGGGGGGGGGGGGGGGGGGGGGGGGGGGGGGGGGGGGGGGGGGGGGGGGGGGGGGGGGGGGGGGGGGGGGGGGGGGGGGGGGGGGGGGGGGGGGGGGGGGGGGGGGGGGGGGGGGGGGGGGGGGGGGGGGGGGGGGGGGGGGGGGGGGGGGGGGGGGGGGGGGGGGGGGGGGGGGGGGGGGGGGGGGGGGGGGGGGGGGGGGGGGGGGGGGGGGGGGGGGGGGGGGGGGGGGGGGGGGGGGGGGGGGGGGGGGGGGGGGGGGGGGGGGGGGGGGGGGGGGGGGGGGGGGGGGGGGGGGGGGGGGGGGGGGGGGGGGGGGGGGGGGGGGGGGGGGGGGGGGGGGGGGGGGGGGGGGGGGGGGGGGGGGGGGGGGGGGGGGGGGGGGGGGGGGGGGGGGGGGGGGGGGGGGGGGGGGGGGGGGGGGGGGGGGGGGGGGGGGGGGGGGGGGGGGGGGGGGGGGGGGGGGGGGGGGGGGGGGGGGGGGGGGGGGGGGGGGGGGGGGGGGGGGGGGGGGGGGGGGGGGGGGGGGGGGGGGGGGGGGGGGGGGGGGGGGGGGGGGGGGGGGGGGGGGGGGGGGGGGGGGGGGGGGGGGGGGGGGGGGGGGGGGGGGGGGGGGGGGGGGGGGGGGGGGGGGGGGGGGGGGGGGGGGGGGGGGGGGGGGGGGGGGGGGGGGGGGGGGGGGGGGGGGGGGGGGGGGGGGGGGGGGGGGGGGGGGGGGGGGGGGGGGGGGGGGGGGGGGGGGGGGGGGGGGGGGGGGGGGGGGGGGGGGGGGGGGGGGGGGGGGGGGGGGGGGGGGGGGGGGGGGGGGGGGGGGGGGGGGGGGGGGGGGGGGGGGGGGGGGGGGGGGGGGGGGGGGGGGGGGGGGGGGGGGGGGGGGGGGGGGGGGGGGGGGGGGGGGGGGGGGGGGGGGGGGGGGGGGGGGGGGGGGGGGGGGGGGGGGGGGGGGGGGGGGGGGGGGGGGGGGGGGGGGGGGGGGGGGGGGGGGGGGGGGGGGGGGGGGGGGGGGGGGGGGGGGGGGGGGGGGGGGGGGGGGGGGGGGGGGGGGGGGGGGGGGGGGGGGGGGGGGGGGGGGGGGGGGGGGGGGGGGGGGGGGGGGGGGGGGGGGGGGGGGGGGGGGGGGGGGGGGGGGGGGGGGGGGGGGGGGGGGGGGGGGGGGGGGGGGGGGGGGGGGGGGGGGGGGGGGGGGGGGGGGGGGGGGGGGGGGGGGGGGGGGGGGGGGGGGGGGGGGGGGGGGGGGGGGGGGGGGGGGGGGGGGGGGGGGGGGGGGGGGGGGGGGGGGGGGGGGGGGGGGGGGGGGGGGGGGGGGGGGGGGGGGGGGGGGGGGGGGGGGGGGGGGGGGGGGGGGGGGGGGGGGGGGGGGGGGGGGGGGGGGGGGGGGGGGGGGGGGGGGGGGGGGGGGGGGGGGGGGGGGGGGGGGGGGGGGGGGGGGGGGGGGGGGGGGGGGGGGGGGGGGGGGGGGGGGGGGGGGGGGGGGGGGGGGGGGGGGGGGGGGGGGGGGGGGGGGGGGGGGGGGGGGGGGGGGGGGGGGGGGGGGGGGGGGGGGGGGGGGGGGGGGGGGGGGGGGGGGGGGGGGGGGGGGGGGGGGGGGGGGGGGGGGGGGGGGGGGGGGGGGGGGGGGGGGGGGGGGGGGGGGGGGGGGGGGGGGGGGGGGGGGGGGGGGGGGGGGGGGGGGGGGGGGGGGGGGGGGGGGGGGGGGGGGGGGGGGGGGGGGGGGGGGGGGGGGGGGGGGGGGGGGGGGGGGGGGGGGGGGGGGGGGGGGGGGGGGGGGGGGGGGGGGGGGGGGGGGGGGGGGGGGGGGGGGGGGGGGGGGGGGGGGGGGGGGGGGGGGGGGGGGGGGGGGGGGGGGGGGGGGGGGGGGGGGGGGGGGGGGGGGGGGGGGGGGGGGGGGGGGGGGGGGGGGGGGGGGGGGGGGGGGGGGGGGGGGGGGGGGGGGGGGGGGGGGGGGGGGGGGGGGGGGGGGGGGGGGGGGGGGGGGGGGGGGGGGGGGGGGGGGGGGGGGGGGGGGGGGGGGGGGGGGGGGGGGGGGGGGGGGGGGGGGGGGGGGGGGGGGGGGGGGGGGGGGGGGGGGGGGGGGGGGGGGGGGGGGGGGGGGGGGGGGTGGGGGGGGGGGGGGGGGGGGGGGGGGGGGGGGGGGGGGGGGGGGGGGGGGGGGGGGGGGGGGGGGGGGGGGGGGGGGGGGGGGGGGGGGGGGGGGGGGGGGGGGGGGGGGGGGGGGGGGGGGGGGGGGGGGGGGGGGGGGGGGGGGGGGGGGGGGGGGGGGGGGGGGGGGGGGGGGGGGGGGGGGGGGGGGGGGGGGGGGGGGGGGGGGGGGGGGGGGGGGGGGGGGGGGGGGGGGGGGGGGGGGGGGGGGGGGGGGGGGGGGGGGGGGGGGGGGGGGGGGGGGGGGGGGGGGGGGGGGGGGGGGGGGGGGGGGGGGGGGGGGGGGGGGGGGGGGGGGGGGGGGGGGGGGGGGGGGGGGGGGGGGGGGGGGGGGGGGGGGGGGGGGGGGGGGGGGGGGGGGGGGGGGGGGGGGGGGGGGGGGGGGGGGGGGGGGGGGGGGGGGGGGGGGGGGGGGGGGGGGGGGGGGGGGGGGGGGGGGGGGGGGGGGGGGGGGGGGGGGGGGGGGGGGGGGGGGGGGGGGGGGGGGGGGGGGGGGGGGGGGGGGGGGGGGGGGGGGGGGGGGGGGGGGGGGGGGGGGGGGGGGGGGGGGGGGGGGGGGGGGGGGGGGGGGGGGGGGGGGGGGGGGGGGGGGGGGGGGGGGGGGGGGGGGGGGGGGGGGGGGGGGGGGGGGGGGGGGGGGGGGGGGGGGGGGGGGGGGGGGGGGGGGGGGGGGGGGGGGGGGGGGGGGGGGGGGGGGGGGGGGGGGGGGGGGGGGGGGGGGGGGGGGGGGGGGGGGGGGGGGGGGGGGGGGGGGGGGGGGGGGGGGGGGGGGGGGGGGGGGGGGGGGGGGGGGGGGGGGGGGGGGGGGGGGGGGGGGGGGGGGGGGGGGGGGGGGGGGGGGGGGGGGGGGGGGGGGGGGGGGGGGGGGGGGGGGGGGGGGGGGGGGGGGGGGGGGGGGGGGGGGGGGGGGGGGGGGGGGGGGGGGGGGGGGGGGGGGGGGGGGGGGGGGGGGGGGGGGGGGGGGGGGGGGGGGGGGGGGGGGGGGGGGGGGGGGGGGGGGGGGGGGGGGGGGGGGGGGGGGGGGGGGGGGGGGGGGGGGGGGGGGGGGGGGGGGGGGGGGGGGGGGGGGGGGGGGGGGGGGGGGGGGGGGGGGGGGGGGGGGGGGGGGGGGGGGGGGGGGGGGGGGGGGGGGGGGGGGGGGGGGGGGGGGGGGGGGGGGGGGGGGGGGGGGGGGGGGGGGGGGGGGGGGGGGGGGGGGGGGGGGGGGGGGGGGGGGGGGGGGGGGGGGGGGGGGGGGGGGGGGGGGGGGGGGGGGGGGGGGGGGGGGGGGGGGGGGGGGGGGGGGGGGGGGGGGGGGGGGGGGGGGGGGGGGGGGGGGGGGGGGGGGGGGGGGGGGGGGGGGGGGGGGGGGGGGGGGGGGGGGGGGGGGGGGGGGGGGGGGGGGGGGGGGGGGGGGGGGGGGGGGGGGGGGGGGGGGGGGGGGGGGGGGGGGGGGGGGGGGGGGGGGGGGGGGGGGGGGGGGGGGGGGGGGGGGGGGGGGGGGGGGGGGGGGGGGGGGGGGGGGGGGGGGGGGGGGGGGGGGGGGGGGGGGGGGGGGGGGGGGGGGGGGGGGGGGGGGGGGGGGGGGGGGGGGGGGGGGGGGGGGGGGGGGGGGGGGGGGGGGGGGGGGGGGGGGGGGGGGGGGGGGGGGGGGGGGGGGGGGGGGGGGGGGGGGGGGGGGGGGGGGGGGGGGGGGGGGGGGGGGGGGGGGGGGGGGGGGGGGGGGGGGGGGGGGGGGGGGGGGGGGGGGGGGGGGGGGGGGGGGGGGGGGGGGGGGGGGGGGGGGGGGGGGGGGGGGGGGGGGGGGGGGGGGGGGGGGGGGGGGGGGGGGGGGGGGGGGGGGGGGGGGGGGGGGGGGGGGGGGGGGGGGGGGGGGGGGGGGGGGGGGGGGGGGGGGGGGGGGGGGGGGGGGGGGGGGGGGGGGGGGGGGGGGGGGGGGGGGGGGGGGGGGGGGGGGGGGGGGGGGGGGGGGGGGGGGGGGGGGGGGGGGGGGGGGGGGGGGGGGGGGGGGGGGGGGGGGGGGGGGGGGGGGGGGGGGGGGGGGGGGGGGGGGGGGGGGGGGGGGGGGGGGGGGGGGGGGGGGGGGGGGGGGGGGGGGGGGGGGGGGGGGGGGGGGGGGGGGGGGGGGGGGGGGGGGGGGGGGGGGGGGGGGGGGGGGGGGGGGGGGGGGGGGGGGGGGGGGGGGGGGGGGGGGGGGGGGGGGGGGGGGGGGGGGGGGGGGGGGGGGGGGGGGGGGGGGGGGGGGGGGGGGGGGGGGGGGGGGGGGGGGGGGGGGGGGGGGGGGGGGGGGGGGGGGGGGGGGGGGGGGGGGGGGGGGGGGGGGGGGGGGGGGGGGGGGGGGGGGGGGGGGGGGGGGGGGGGGGGGGGGGGGGGGGGGGGGGGGGGGGGGGGGGGGGGGGGGGGGGGGGGGGGGGGGGGGGGGGGGGGGGGGGGGGGGGGGGGGGGGGGGGGGGGGGTGGGGGGGGGGGGGGGGGGGGGGGGGGGGGGGGGGGGGGGGGGGGGGGGGGGGGGGGGGGGGGGGGGGGGGGGGGGGGGGGGGGGGGGGGGGGGGGGGGGGGGGGGGGGGGGGGGGGGGGGGGGGGGGGGGGGGGGGGGGGGGGGGGGGGGGGGGGGGGGGGGGGGGGGGGGGGGGGGGGGGGGGGGGGGGGGGGGGGGGGGGGGGGGGGGGGGGGGGGGGGGGGGGGGGGGGGGGGGGGGGGGGGGGGGGGGGGGGGGGGGGGGGGGGGGGGGGGGGGGGGGGGGGGGGGGGGGGGGGGGGGGGGGGGGGGGGGGGGGGGGGGGGGGGGGGGGGGGGGGGGGGGGGGGGGGGGGGGGGGGGGGGGGGGGGGGGGGGGGGGGGGGGGGGGGGGGGGGGGGGGGGGGGGGGGGGGGGGGGGGGGGGGGGGGGGGGGGGGGGGGGGGGGGGGGGGGGGGGGGGGGGGGGGGGGGGGGGGGGGGGGGGGGGGGGGGGGGGGGGGGGGGGGGGGGGGGGGGGGGGGGGGGGGGGGGGGGGGGGGGGGGGGGGGGGGGGGGGGGGGGGGGGGGGGGGGGGGGGGGGGGGGGGGGGGGGGGGGGGGGGGGGGGGGGGGGGGGGGGGGGGGGGGGGGGGGGGGGGGGGGGGGGGGGGGGGGGGGGGGGGGGGGGGGGGGGGGGGGGGGGGGGGGGGGGGGGGGGGGGGGGGGGGGGGGGGGGGGGGGGGGGGGGGGGGGGGGGGGGGGGGGGGGGGGGGGGGGGGGGGGGGGGGGGGGGGGGGGGGGGGGGGGGGGGGGGGGGGGGGGGGGGGGGGGGGGGGGGGGGGGGGGGGGGGGGGGGGGGGGGGGGGGGGGGGGGGGGGGGGGGGGGGGGGGGGGGGGGGGGGGGGGGGGGGGGGGGGGGGGGGGGGGGGGGGGGGGGGGGGGGGGGGGGGGGGGGGGGGGGGGGGGGGGGGGGGGGGGGGGGGGGGGGGGGGGGGGGGGGGGGGGGGGGGGGGGGGGGGGGGGGGGGGGGGGGGGGGGGGGGGGGGGGGGGGGGGGGGGGGGGGGGGGGGGGGGGGGGGGGGGGGGGGGGGGGGGGGGGGGGGGGGGGGGGGGGGGGGGGGGGGGGGGGGGGGGGGGGGGGGGGGGGGGGGGGGGGGGGGGGGGGGGGGGGGGGGGGGGGGGGGGGGGGGGGGGGGGGGGGGGGGGGGGGGGGGGGGGGGGGGGGGGGGGGGGGGGGGGGGGGGGGGGGGGGGGGGGGGGGGGGGGGGGGGGGGGGGGGGGGGGGGGGGGGGGGGGGGGGGGGGGGGGGGGGGGGGGGGGGGGGGGGGGGGGGGGGGGGGGGGGGGGGGGGGGGGGGGGGGGGGGGGGGGGGGGGGGGGGGGGGGGGGGGGGGGGGGGGGGGGGGGGGGGGGGGGGGGGGGGGGGGGGGGGGGGGGGGGGGGGGGGGGGGGGGGGGGGGGGGGGGGGGGGGGGGGGGGGGGGGGGGGGGGGGGGGGGGGGGGGGGGGGGGGGGGGGGGGGGGGGGGGGGGGGGGGGGGGGGGGGGGGGGGGGGGGGGGGGGGGGGGGGGGGGGGGGGGGGGGGGGGGGGGGGGGGGGGGGGGGGGGGGGGGGGGGGGGGGGGGGGGGGGGGGGGGGGGGGGGGGGGGGGGGGGGGGGGGGGGGGGGGGGGGGGGGGGGGGGGGGGGGGGGGGGGGGGGGGGGGGGGGGGGGGGGGGGGGGGGGGGGGGGGGGGGGGGGGGGGGGGGGGGGGGGGGGGGGGGGGGGGGGGGGGGGGGGGGGGGGGGGGGGGGGGGGGGGGGGGGGGGGGGGGGGGGGGGGGGGGGGGGGGGGGGGGGGGGGGGGGGGGGGGGGGGGGGGGGGGGGGGGGGGGGGGGGGGGGGGGGGGGGGGGGGGGGGGGGGGGGGGGGGGGGGGGGGGGGGGGGGGGGGGGGGGGGGGGGGGGGGGGGGGGGGGGGGGGGGGGGGGGGGGGGGGGGGGGGGGGGGGGGGGGGGGGGGGGGGGGGGGGGGGGGGGGGGGGGGGGGGGGGGGGGGGGGGGGGGGGGGGGGGGGGGGGGGGGGGGGGGGGGGGGGGGGGGGGGGGGGGGGGGGGGGGGGGGGGGGGGGGGGGGGGGGGGGGGGGGGGGGGGGGGGGGGGGGGGGGGGGGGGGGGGGGGGGGGGGGGGGGGGGGGGGGGGGGGGGGGGGGGGGGGGGGGGGGGGGGGGGGGGGGGGGGGGGGGGGGGGGGGGGGGGGGGGGGGGGGGGGGGGGGGGGGGGGGGGGGGGGGGGGGGGGGGGGGGGGGGGGGGGGGGGGGGGGGGGGGGGGGGGGGGGGGGGGGGGGGGGGGGGGGGGGGGGGGGGGGGGGGGGGGGGGGGGGGGGGGGGGGGGGGGGGGGGGGGGGGGGGGGGGGGGGGGGGGGGGGGGGGGGGGGGGGGGGGGGGGGGGGGGGGGGGGGGGGGGGGGGGGGGGGGGGGGGGGGGGGGGGGGGGGGGGGGGGGGGGGGGGGGGGGGGGGGGGGGGGGGGGGGGGGGGGGGGGGGGGGGGGGGGGGGGGGGGGGGGGGGGGGGGGGGGGGGGGGGGGGGGGGGGGGGGGGGGGGGGGGGGGGGGGGGGGGGGGGGGGGGGGGGGGGGGGGGGGGGGGGGGGGGGGGGGGGGGGGGGGGGGGGGGGGGGGGGGGGGGGGGGGGGGGGGGGGGGGGGGGGGGGGGGGGGGGGGGGGGGGGGGGGGGGGGGGGGGGGGGGGGGGGGGGGGGGGGGGGGGGGGGGGGGGGGGGGGGGGGGGGGGGGGGGGGGGGGGGGGGGGGGGGGGGGGGGGGGGGGGGGGGGGGGGGGGGGGGGGGGGGGGGGGGGGGGGGGGGGGGGGGGGGGGGGGGGGGGGGGGGGGGGGGGGGGGGGGGGGGGGGGGGGGGGGGGGGGGGGGGGGGGGGGGGGGGGGGGGGGGGGGGGGGGGGGGGGGGGGGGGGGGGGGGGGGGGGGGGGGGGGGGGGGGGGGGGGGGGGGGGGGGGGGGGGGGGGGGGGGGGGGGGGGGGGGGGGGGGGGGGGGGGGGGGGGGGGGGGGGGGGGGGGGGGGGGGGGGGGGGGGGGGGGGGGGGGGGGGGGGGGGGGGGGGGGGGGGGGGGGGGGGGGGGGGGGGGGGGGGGGGGGGGGGGGGGGGGGGGGGGGGGGGGGGGGGGGGGGGGGGGGGGGGGGGGGGGGGGGGGGGGGGGGGGGGGGGGGGGGGGGGGGGGGGGGGGGGGGGGGGGGGGGGGGGGGGGGGGGGGGGGGGGGGGGGGGGGGGGGGGGGGGGGGGGGGGGGGGGGGGGGGGGGGGGGGGGGGGGGGGGGGGGGGGGGGGGGGGGGGGGGGGGGGGGGGGGGGGGGGGGGGGGGGGGGGGGGGGGGGGGGGGGGGGGGGGGGGGGGGGGGGGGGGGGGGGGGGGGGGGGGGGGGGGGGGGGGGGGGGGGGGGGGGGGGGGGGGGGGGGGGGGGGGGGGGGGGGGGGGGGGGGGGGGGGGGGGGGGGGGGGGGGGGGGGGGGGGGGGGGGGGGGGGGGGGGGGGGGGGGGGGGGGGGGGGGGGGGGGGGGGGGGGGGGGGGGGGGGGGGGGGGGGGGGGGGGGGGGGGGGGGGGGGGGGGGGGGGGGGGGGGGGGGGGGGGGGGGGGGGGGGGGGGGGGGGGGGGGGGGGGGGGGGGGGGGGGGGGGGGGGGGGGGGGGGGGGGGGGGGGGGGGGGGGGGGGGGGGGGGGGGGGGGGGGGGGGGGGGGGGGGGGGGGGGGGGGGGGGGGGGGGGGGGGGGGGGGGGGGGGGGGGGGGGGGGGGGGGGGGGGGGGGGGGGGGGGGGGGGGGGGGGGGGGGGGGGGGGGGGGGGGGGGGGGGGGGGGGGGGGGGGGGGGGGGGGGGGGGGGGGGGGGGGGGGGGGGGGGGGGGGGGGGGGGGGGGGGGGGGGGGGGGGGGGGGGGGGGGGGGGGGGGGGGGGGGGGGGGGTGGGGGGGGGGGGGGGGGGGGGGGGGGGGGGGGGGGGGGGGGGGGGGGGGGGGGGGGGGGGGGGGGGGGGGGGGGGGGGGGGGGGGGGGGGGGGGGGGGGGGGGGGGGGGGGGGGGGGGGGGGGGGGGGGGGGGGGGGGGGGGGGGGGGGGGGGGGGGGGGGGGGGGGGGGGGGGGGGGGGGGGGGGGGGGGGGGGGGGGGGGGGGGGGGGGGGGGGGGGGGGGGGGGGGGGGGGGGGGGGGGGGGGGGGGGGGGGGGGGGGGGGGGGGGGGGGGGGGGGGGGGGGGGGGGGGGGGGGGGGGGGGGGGGGGGGGGGGGGGGGGGGGGGGGGGGGGGGGGGGGGGGGGGGGGGGGGGGGGGGGGGGGGGGGGGGGGGGGGGGGGGGGGGGGGGGGGGGGGGGGGGGGGGGGGGGGGGGGGGGGGGGGGGGGGGGGGGGGGGGGGGGGGGGGGGGGGGGGGGGGGGGGGGGGGGGGGGGGGGGGGGGGGGGGGGGGGGGGGGGGGGGGGGGGGGGGGGGGGGGGGGGGGGGGGGGGGGGGGGGGGGGGGGGGGGGGGGGGGGGGGGGGGGGGGGGGGGGGGGGGGGGGGGGGGGGGGGGGGGGGGGGGGGGGGGGGGGGGGGGGGGGGGGGGGGGGGGGGGGGGGGGGGGGGGGGGGGGGGGGGGGGGGGGGGGGGGGGGGGGGGGGGGGGGGGGGGGGGGGGGGGGGGGGGGGGGGGGGGGGGGGGGGGGGGGGGGGGGGGGGGGGGGGGGGGGGGGGGGGGGGGGGGGGGGGGGGGGGGGGGGGGGGGGGGGGGGGGGGGGGGGGGGGGGGGGGGGGGGGGGGGGGGGGGGGGGGGGGGGGGGGGGGGGGGGGGGGGGGGGGGGGGGGGGGGGGGGGGGGGGGGGGGGGGGGGGGGGGGGGGGGGGGGGGGGGGGGGGGGGGGGGGGGGGGGGGGGGGGGGGGGGGGGGGGGGGGGGGGGGGGGGGGGGGGGGGGGGGGGGGGGGGGGGGGGGGGGGGGGGGGGGGGGGGGGGGGGGGGGGGGGGGGGGGGGGGGGGGGGGGGGGGGGGGGGGGGGGGGGGGGGGGGGGGGGGGGGGGGGGGGGGGGGGGGGGGGGGGGGGGGGGGGGGGGGGGGGGGGGGGGGGGGGGGGGGGGGGGGGGGGGGGGGGGGGGGGGGGGGGGGGGGGGGGGGGGGGGGGGGGGGGGGGGGGGGGGGGGGGGGGGGGGGGGGGGGGGGGGGGGGGGGGGGGGGGGGGGGGGGGGGGGGGGGGGGGGGGGGGGGGGGGGGGGGGGGGGGGGGGGGGGGGGGGGGGGGGGGGGGGGGGGGGGGGGGGGGGGGGGGGGGGGGGGGGGGGGGGGGGGGGGGGGGGGGGGGGGGGGGGGGGGGGGGGGGGGGGGGGGGGGGGGGGGGGGGGGGGGGGGGGGGGGGGGGGGGGGGGGGGGGGGGGGGGGGGGGGGGGGGGGGGGGGGGTGGGGGGGGGGGGGGGGGGGGGGGGGGGGGGGGGGGGGGGGGGGGGGGGGGGGGGGGGGGGGGGGGGGGGGGGGGGGGGGGGGGGGGGGGGGGGGGGGGGGGGGGGGGGGGGGGGGGGGGGGGGGGGGGGGGGGGGGGGGGGGGGGGGGGGGGGGGGGGGGGGGGGGGGGGGGGGGGGGGGGGGGGGGGGGGGGGGGGGGGGGGGGGGGGGGGGGGGGGGGGGGGGGGGGGGGGGGGGGGGGGGGGGGGGGGGGGGGGGGGGGGGGGGGGGGGGGGGGGGGGGGGGGGGGGGGGGGGGGGGGGGGGGGGGGGGGGGGGGGGGGGGGGGGGGGGGGGGGGGGGGGGGGGGGGGGGGGGGGGGGGGGGGGGGGGGGGGGGGGGGGGGGGGGGGGGGGGGGGGGGGGGGGGGGGGGGGGGGGGGGGGGGGGGGGGGGGGGGGGGGGGGGGGGGGGGGGGGGGGGGGGGGGGGGGGGGGGGGGGGGGGGGGGGGGGGGGGGGGGGGGGGGGGGGGGGGGGGGGGGGGGGGGGGGGGGGGGGGGGGGGGGGGGGGGGGGGGGGGGGGGGGGGGGGGGGGGGGGGGGGGGGGGGGGGGGGGGGGGGGGGGGGGGGGGGGGGGGGGGGGGGGGGGGGGGGGGGGGGGGGGGGGGGGGGGGGGGGGGGGGGGGGGGGGGGGGGGGGGGGGGGGGGGGGGGGGGGGGGGGGGGGGGGGGGGGGGGGGGGGGGGGGGGGGGGGGGGGGGGGGGGGGGGGGGGGGGGGGGGGGGGGGGGGGGGGGGGGGGGGGGGGGGGGGGGGGGGGGGGGGGGGGGGGGGGGGGGGGGGGGGGGGGGGGGGGGGGGGGGGGGGGGGGGGGGGGGGGGGGGGGGGGGGGGGGGGGGGGGGGGGGGGGGGGGGGGGGGGGGGGGGGGGGGGGGGGGGGGGGGGGGGGGGGGGGGGGGGGGGGGGGGGGGGGGGGGGGGGGGGGGGGGGGGGGGGGGGGGGGGGGGGGGGGGGGGGGGGGGGGGGGGGGGGGGGGGGGGGGGGGGGGGGGGGGGGGGGGGGGGGGGGGGGGGGGGGGGGGGGGGGGGGGGGGGGGGGGGGGGGGGGGGGGGGGGGGGGGGGGGGGGGGGGGGGGGGGGGGGGGGGGGGGGGGGGGGGGGGGGGGGGGGGGGGGGGGGGGGGGGGGGGGGGGGGGGGGGGGGGGGGGGGGGGGGGGGGGGGGGGGGGGGGGGGGGGGGGGGGGGGGGGGGGGGGGGGGGGGGGGGGGGGGGGGGGGGGGGGGGGGGGGGGGGGGGGGGGGGGGGGGGGGGGGGGGGGGGGGGGGGGGGGGGGGGGGGGGGGGGGGGGGGGGGGGGGGGGGGGGGGGGGGGGGGGGGGGGGGGGGGGGGGGGGGGGGGGGGGGGGGGGGGGGGGGGGGGGGGGGGGGGGGGGGGGGGGGGGGGGGGGGGGGGGGGGGGGGGGGGGGGGGGGGGGGGGGGGGGGGGGGGGGGGGGGGGGGGGGGGGGGGGGGGGGGGGGGGGGGGGGGGGGGGGGGGGGGGGGGGGGGGGGGGGGGGGGGGGGGGGGGGGGGGGGGGGGGGGGGGGGGGGGGGGGGGGGGGGGGGGGGGGGGGGGGGGGGGGGGGGGGGGGGGGGGGGGGGGGGGGGGGGGGGGGGGGGGGGGGGGGGGGGGGGGGGGGGGGGGGGGGGGGGGGGGGGGGGGGGGGGGGGGGGGGGGGGGGGGGGGGGGGGGGGGGGGGGGGGGGGGGGGGGGGGGGGGGGGGGGGGGGGGGGGGGGGGGGGGGGGGGGGGGGGGGGGGGGGGGGGGGGGGGGGGGGGGGGGGGGGGGGGGGGGGGGGGGGGGGGGGGGGGGGGGGGGGGGGGGGGGGGGGGGGGGGGGGGGGGGGGGGGGGGGGGGGGGGGGGGGGGGGGGGGGGGGGGGGGGGGGGGGGGGGGGGGGGGGGGGGGGGGGGGGGGGGGGGTGGGGGGGGGGGGGGGGGGGGGGGGGGGGGGGGGGGGGGGGGGGGGGGGGGGGGGGGGGGGGGGGGGGGGGGGGGGGGGGGGGGGGGGGGGGGGGGGGGGGGGGGGGGGGGGGGGGGGGGGGGGGGGGGGGGGGGGGGGGGGGGGGGGGGGGGGGGGGGGGGGGGGGGGGGGGGGGGGGGGGGGGGGGGGGGGGGGGGGGGGGGGGGGGGGGGGGGGGGGGGGGGGGGGGGGGGGGGGGGGGGGGGGGGGGGGGGGGGGGGGGGGGGGGGGGGGGGGGGGGGGGGGGGGGGGGGGGGGGGGGGGGGGGGGGGGGGGGGGGGGGGGGGGGGGGGGGGGGGGGGGGGGGGGGGGGGGGGGGGGGGGGGGGGGGGGGGGGGGGGGGGGGGGGGGGGGGGGGGGGGGGGGGGGGGGGGGGGGGGGGGGGGGGGGGGGGGGGGGGGGGGGGGGGGGGGGGGGGGGGGGGGGGGGGGGGGGGGGGGGGGGGGGGGGGGGGGGGGGGGGGGGGGGGGGGGGGGGGGGGGGGGGGGGGGGGGGGGGGGGGGGGGGGGGGGGGGGGGGGGGGGGGGGGGGGGGGGGGGGGGGGGGGGGGGGGGGGGGGGGGGGGGGGGGGGGGGGGGGGGGGGGGGGGGGGGGGGGGGGGGGGGGGGGGGGGGGGGGGGGGGGGGGGGGGGGGGGGGGGGGGGGGGGGGGGGGGGGGGGGGGGGGGGGGGGGGGGGGGGGGGGGGGGGGGGGGGGGGGGGGGGGGGGGGGGGGGGGGGGGGGGGGGGGGGGGGGGGGGGGGGGGGGGGGGGGGGGGGGGGGGGGGGGGGGGGGGGGGGGGGGGGGGGGGGGGGGGGGGGGGGGGGGGGGGGGGGGGGGGGGGGGGGGGGGGGGGGGGGGGGGGGGGGGGGGGGGGGGGGGGGGGGGGGGGGGGGGGGGGGGGGGGGGGGGGGGGGGGGGGGGGGGGGGGGGGGGGGGGGGGGGGGGGGGGGGGGGGGGGGGGGGGGGGGGGGGGGGGGGGGGGGGGGGGGGGGGGGGGGGGGGGGGGGGGGGGGGGGGGGGGGGGGGGGGGGGGGGGGGGGGGGGGGGGGGGGGGGGGGGGGGGGGGGGGGGGGGGGGGGGGGGGGGGGGGGGGGGGGGGGGGGGGGGGGGGGGGGGGGGGGGGGGGGGGGGGGGGGGGGGGGGGGGGGGGGGGGGGGGGGGGGGGGGGGGGGGGGGGGGGGGGGGGGGGGGGGGGGGGGGGGGGGGGGGGGGGGGGGGGGGGGGGGGGGGGGGGGGGGGGGGGGGGGGGGGGGGGGGGGGGGGGGGGGGGGGGGGGGGGGGGGGGGGGGGGGGGGGGGGGGGGGGGGGGGGGGGGGGGGGGGGGGGGGGGGGGGGGGGGGGGGGGGGGGGGGGGGGGGGGGGGGGGGGGGGGGGGGGGGGGGGGGGGGGGGGGGGGGGGGGGGGGGGGGGGGGGGGGGGGGGGGGGGGGGGGGGGGGGGGGGGGGGGGGGGGGGGGGGGGGGGGGGGGGGGGGGGGGGGGGGGGGGGGGGGGGGGGGGGGGGGGGGGGGGGGGGGGGGGGGGGGGGGGGGGGGGGGGGGGGGGGGGGGGGGGGGGGGGGGGGGGGGGGGGGGGGGGGGGGGGGGGGGGGGGGGGGGGGGGGGGGGGGGGGGGGGGGGGGGGGGGGGGGGGGGGGGGGGGGGGGGGGGGGGGGGGGGGGGGGGGGGGGGGGGGGGGGGGGGGGGGGGGGGGGGGGGGGGGGGGGGGGGGGGGGGGGGGGGGGGGGGGGGGGGGGGGGGGGGGGGGGGGGGGGGGGGGGGGGGGGGGGGGGGGGGGGGGGGGGGGGGGGGGGGGGGGGGGGGGGGGGGGGGGGGGGGGGGGGGGGGGGGGGGGGGGGGGGGGGGGGGGGGGGGGGGGGGGGGGGGGGGGGGGGGGGGGGGGGGGGGGGGGGGGGGGGGGGGGGGGGGGGGGGGGGGGGGGGGGGGGGGGGGGGGGGGGGGGGGGGGGGGGGGGGGGGGGGGGGGGGGGGGGGGGGGGGGGGGGGGGGGGGGGGGGGGGGGGGGGGGGGGGGGGGGGGGGGGGGGGGGGGGGGGGGGGGGGGGGGGGGGGGGGGGGGGGGGGGGGGGGGGGGGGGGGGGGGGGGGGGGGGGGGGGGGGGGGGGGGGGGGGGGGGGGGGGGGGGGGGGGGGGGGGGGGGGGGGGGGGGGGGGGGGGGGGGGGGGGGGGGGGGGGGGGGGGGGGGGGGGGGGGGGGGGGGGGGGGGGGGGGGGGGGGGGGGGGGGGGGGGGGGGGGGGGGGGGGGGGGGGGGGGGGGGGGGGGGGGGGGGGGGGGGGGGGGGGGGGGGGGGGGGGGGGGGGGGGGGGGGGGGGGGGGGGGGGGGGGGGGGGGGGGGGGGGGGGGGGGGGGGGGGGGGGGGGGGGGGGGGGGGGGGGGGGGGGGGGGGGGGGGGGGGGGGGGGGGGGGGGGGGGGGGGGGGGGGGGGGGGGGGGGGGGGGGGGGGGGGGGGGGGGGGGGGGGGGGGGGGGGGGGGGGGGGGGGGGGGGGGGGGGGGGGGGGGGGGGGGGGGGGGGGGGGGGGGGGGGGGGGGGGGGGGGGGGGGGGGGGGGGGGGGGGGGGGGGGGGGGGGGGGGGGGGGGGGGGGGGGGGGGGGGGGGGGGGGGGGGGGGGGGGGGGGGGGGGGGGGGGGGGGGGGGGGGGGGGGGGGGGGGGGGGGGGGGGGGGGGGGGGGGGGGGGGGGGGGGGGGGGGGGGGGGGGGGGGGGGGGGGGGGGGGGGGGGGGGGGGGGGGGGGGGGGGGGGGGGGGGGGGGGGGGGGGGGGGGGGGGGGGGGGGGGGGGGGGGGGGGGGGGGGGGGGGGGGGGGGGGGGGGGGGGGGGGGGGGGGGGGGGGGGGGGGGGGGGGGGGGGGGGGGGGGGGGGGGGGGGGGGGGGGGGGGGGGGGGGGGGGGGGGGGGGGGGGGGGGGGGGGGGGGGGGGGGGGGGGGGGGGGGGGGGGGGGGGGGGGGGGGGGGGGGGGGGGGGGGGGGGGGGGGGGGGGGGGGGGGGGGGGGGGGGGGGGGGGGGGGGGGGGGGGGGGGGGGGGGGGGGGGGGGGGGGGGGGGGGGGGGGGGGGGGGGGGGGGGGGGGGGGGGGGGGGGGGGGGGGGGGGGGGGGGGGGGGGGGGGGGGGGGGGGGGGGGGGGGGGGGGGGGGGGGGGGGGGGGGGGGGGGGGGGGGGGGGGGGGGGGGGGGGGGGGGGGGGGGGGGGGGGGGGGGGGGGGGGGGGGGGGGGGGGGGGGGGGGGGGGGGGGGGGGGGGGGGGGGGGGGGGGGGGGGGGGGGGGGGGGGGGGGGGGGGGGGGGGGGGGGGGGGGGGGGGGGGGGGGGGGGGGGGGGGGGGGGGGGGGGGGGGGGGGGGGGGGGGGGGGGGGGGGGGGGGGGGGGGGGGGGGGGGGGGGGGGGGGGGGGGGGGGGGGGGGGGGGGGGGGGGGGGGGGGGGGGGGGGGGGGGGGGGGGGGGGGGGGGGGGGGGGGGGGGGGGGGGGGGGGGGGGGGGGGGGGGGGGGGGGGGGGGGGGGGGGGGGGGGGGGGGGGGGGGGGGGGGGGGGGGGGGGGGGGGGGGGGGGGGGGGGGGGGGGGGGGGGGGGGGGGGGGGGGGGGGGGGGGGGGGGGGGGGGGGGGGGGGGGGGGGGGGGGGGGGGGGGGGGGGGGGGGGGGGGGGGGGGGGGGGGGGGGGGGGGGGGGGGGGGGGGGGGGGGGGGGGGGGGGGGGGGGGGGGGGGGGGGGGGGGGGGGGGGGGGGGGGGGGGGGGGGGGGGGGGGGGGGGGGGGGGGGGGGGGGGGGGGGGGGGGGGGGGGGGGGGGGGGGGGGGGGGGGGGGGGGGGGGGGGGGGGGGGGGGGGGGGGGGGGGGGGGGGGGGGGGGGGGGGGGGGGGGGGGGGGGGGGGGGGGGGGGGGGGGGGGGGGGGGGGGGGGGGGGGGGGGGGGGGGGGGGGGGGGGGGGGGGGGGGGGGGGGGGGGGGGGGGGGGGGGGGGGGGGGGGGGGGGGGGGGGGGGGGGGGGGGGGGGGGGGGGGGGGGGGGGGGGGGGGGGGGGGGGGGGGGGGGGGGGGGGGGGGGGGGGGGGGGGGGGGGGGGGGGGGGGGGGGGGGGGGGGGGGGGGGGGGGGGGGGGGGGGGGGGGGGGGGGGGGGGGGGGGGGGGGGGGGGGGGGGGGGGGGGGGGGGGGGGGGGGGGGGGGGGGGGGGGGGGGGGGGGGGGGGGGGGGGGGGGGGGGGGGGGGGGGGGGGGGGGGGGGGGGGGGGGGGGGGGGGGGGGGGGGGGGGGGGGGGGGGGGGGGGGGGGGGGGGGGGGGGGGGGGGGGGGGGGGGGGGGGGGGGGGGGGGGGGGGGGGGGGGGGGGGGGGGGGGGGGGGGGGGGGGGGGGGGGGGGGGGGGGGGGGGGGGGGGGGGGGGGGGGGGGGGGGGGGGGGGGGGGGGGGGGGGGGGGGGGGGGGGGGGGGGGGGGGGGGGGGGGGGGGGGGGGGGGGGGGGGGGGGGG
This sequence comes from Micrasema minimum, assembly GCA_022494985.1. NCBI lineage: Eukaryota > Metazoa > Arthropoda > Insecta > Trichoptera > Brachycentridae > Micrasema > Micrasema minimum. Next base: position 7,166 of record JAGVSP010000158.1, on the reverse strand, counting down.
GGGGGGGGGGGGGGGGGGGGGGGGGGGGGGGGGGGGGGGGGGGGGGGGGGGGGGGGGGGGGGGGGGGGGGGGGGGGGGGGGGGGGGGGGGGGGGGGGGGGGGGGGGGGGGGGGGGGGGGGGGGGGGGGGGGGGGGGGGGGGGGGGGGGGGGGGGGGGGGGGGGGGGGGGGGGGGGGGGGGGGGGGGGGGGGGGGGGGGGGGGGGGGGGGGGGGGGGGGGGGGGGGGGGGGGGGGGGGGGGGGGGGGGGGGGGGGGGGGGGGGGGGGGGGGGGGGGGGGGGGGGGGGGGGGGGGGGGGGGGGGGGGGGGGGGGGGGGGGGGGGGGGGGGGGGGGGGGGGGGGGGGGGGGGGGGGGGGGGGGGGGGGGGGGGGGGGGGGGGGGGGGGGGGGGGGGGGGGGGGGGGGGGGGGGGGGGGGGGGGGGGGGGGGGGGGGGGGGGGGGGGGGGGGGGGGGGGGGGGGGGGGGGGGGGGGGGGGGGGGGGGGGGGGGGGGGGGGGGGGGGGGGGGGGGGGGGGGGGGGGGGGGGGGGGGGGGGGGGGGGGGGGGGGGGGGGGGGGGGGGGGGGGGGGGGGGGGGGGGGGGGGGGGGGGGGGGGGGGGGGGGGGGGGGGGGGGGGGGGGGGGGGGGGGGGGGGGGGGGGGGGGGGGGGGGGGGGGGGGGGGGGGGGGGGGGGGGGGGGGGGGGGGGGGGGGGGGGGGGGGGGGGGGGGGGGGGGGGGGGGGGGGGGGGGGGGGGGGGGGGGGGGGGGGGGGGGGGGGGGGGGGGGGGGGGGGGGGGGGGGGGGGGGGGGGGGGGGGGGGGGGGGGGGGGGGGGGGGGGGGGGGGGGGGGGGGGGGGGGGGGGGGGGGGGGGGGGGGGGGGGGGGGGGGGGGGGGGGGGGGGGGGGGGGGGGGGGGGGGGGGGGGGGGGGGGGGGGGTGGGGGGGGGGGGGGGGGGGGGGGGGGGGGGGGGGGGGGGGGGGGGGGGGGGGGGGGGGGGGGGGGGGGGGGGGGGGGGGGGGGGGGGGGGGGGGGGGGGGGGGGGGGGGGGGGGGGGGGGGGGGGGGGGGGGGGGGGGGGGGGGGGGGGGGGGGGGGGGGGGGGGGGGGGGGGGGGGGGGGGGGGGGGGGGGGGGGGGGGGGGGGGGGGGGGGGGGGGGGGGGGGGGGGGGGGGGGGGGGGGGGGGGGGGGGGGGGGGGGGGGGGGGGGGGGGGGGGGGGGGGGGGGGGGGGGGGGGGGGGGGGGGGGGGGGGGGGGGGGGGGGGGGGGGGGGGGGGGGGGGGGGGGGGGGGGGGGGGGGGGGGGGGGGGGGGGGGGGGGGGGGGGGGGGGGGGGGGGGGGGGGGGGGGGGGGGGGGGGGGGGGGGGGGGGGGGGGGGGGGGGGGGGGGGGGGGGGGGGGGGGGGGGGGGGGGGGGGGGGGGGGGGGGGGGGGGGGGGGGGGGGGGGGGGGGGGGGGGGGGGGGGGGGGGGGGGGGGGGGGGGGGGGGGGGGGGGGGGGGGGGGGGGGGGGGGGGGGGGGGGGGGGGGGGGGGGGGGGGGGGGGGGGGGGGGGGGGGGGGGGGGGGGGGGGGGGGGGGGGGGGGGGGGGGGGGGGGGGGGGGGGGGGGGGGGGGGGGGGGGGGGGGGGGGGGGGGGGGGGGGGGGGGGGGGGGGGGGGGGGGGGGGGGGGGGGGGGGGGGGGGGGGGGGGGGGGGGGGGGGGGGGGGGGGGGGGGGGGGGGGGGGGGGGGGGGGGGGGGGGGGGGGGGGGGGGGGGGGGGGGGGGGGGGGGGGGGGGGGGGGGGGGGGGGGGGGGGGGGGGGGGGGGGGGGGGGGGGGGGGGGGGGGGGGGGGGGGGGGGGGGGGGGGGGGGGGGGGGGGGGGGGGGGGGGGGGGGGGGGGGGGGGGGGGGGGGGGGGGGGGGGGGGGGGGGGGGGGGGGGGGGGGGGGGGGGGGGGGGGGGGGGGGGGGGGGGGGGGGGGGGGGGGGGGGGGGGGGGGGGGGGGGGGGGGGGGGGGGGGGGGGGGGGGGGGGGGGGGGGGGGGGGGGGGGGGGGGGGGGGGGGGGGGGGGGGGGGGGGGGGGGGGGGGGGGGGGGGGGGGGGGGGGGGGGGGGGGGGGGGGGGGGGGGGGGGGGGGGGGGGGGGGGGGGGGGGGGGGGGGGGGGGGGGGGGGGGGGGGGGGGGGGGGGGGGGGGGGGGGGGGGGGGGGGGGGGGGGGGGGGGGGGGGGGGGGGGGGGGGGGGGGGGGGGGGGGGGGGGGGGGGGGGGGGGGGGGGGGGGGGGGGGGGGGGGGGGGGGGGGGGGGGGGGGGGGGGGGGGGGGGGGGGGGGGGGGGGGGGGGGGGGGGGGGGGGGGGGGGGGGGGGGGGGGGGGGGGGGGGGGGGGGGGGGGGGGGGGGGGGGGGGGGGGGGGGGGGGGGGGGGGGGGGGGGGGGGGGGGGGGGGGGGGGGGGGGGGGGGGGGGGGGGGGGGGGGGGGGGGGGGGGGGGGGGGGGGGGGGGGGGGGGGGGGGGGGGGGGGGGGGGGGGGGGGGGGGGGGGGGGGGGGGGGGGGGGGGGGGGGGGGGGGGGGGGGGGGGGGGGGGGGGGGGGGGGGGGGGGGGGGGGGGGGGGGGGGGGGGGGGGGGGGGGGGGGGGGGGGGGGGGGGGGGGGGGGGGGGGGGGGGGGGGGGGGGGGGGGGGGGGGGGGGGGGGGGGGGGGGGGGGGGGGGGGGGGGGGGGGGGGGGGGGGGGGGGGGGGGGGGGGGGGGGGGGGGGGGGGGGGGGGGGGGGGGGGGGGGGGGGGGGGGGGGGGGGGGGGGGGGGGGGGGGGGGGGGGGGGGGGGGGGGGGGGGGGGGGGGGGGGGGGGGGGGGGGGGGGGGGGGGGGGGGGGGGGGGGGGGGGGGGGGGGGGGGGGGGGGGGGGGGGGGGTGGGGGGGGGGGGGGGGGGGGGGGGGGGGGGGGGGGGGGGGGGGGGGGGGGGGGGGGGGGGGGGGGGGGGGGGGGGGGGGGGGGGGGGGGGGGGGGGGGGGGGGGGGGGGGGGGGGGGGGGGGGGGGGGGGGGGGGGGGGGGGGGGGGGGGGGGGGGGGGGGGGGGGGGGGGGGGGGGGGGGGGGGGGGGGGGGGGGGGGGGGGGGGGGGGGGGGGGGGGGGGGGGGGGGGGGGGGGGGGGGGGGGGGGGGGGGGGGGGGGGGGGGGGGGGGGGGGGGGGGGGGGGGGGGGGGGGGGGGGGGGGGGGGGGGGGGGGGGGGGGGGGGGGGGGGGGGGGGGGGGGGGGGGGGGGGGGGGGGGGGGGGGGGGGGGGGGGGGGGGGGGGGGGGGGGGGGGGGGGGGGGGGGGGGGGGGGGGGGGGGGGGGGGGGGGGGGGGGGGGGGGGGGGGGGGGGGGGGGGGGGGGGGGGGGGGGGGGGGGGGGGGGGGGGGGGGTGGGGGGGGGGGGGGGGGGGGGGGGGGGGGGGGGGGGGGGGGGGGGGGGGGGGGGGGGGGGGGGGGGGGGGGGGGGGGGGGGGGGGGGGGGGGGGGGGGGGGGGGGGGGGGGGGGGGGGGGGGGGGGGGGGGGGGGGGGGGGGGGGGGGGGGGGGGGGGGGGGGGGGGGGGGGGGGGGGGGGGGGGGGGGGGGGGGGGGGGGGGGGGGGGGGGGGGGGGGGGGGGGGGGGGGGGGGGGGGGGGGGGGGGGGGGGGGGGGGGGGGGGGGGGGGGGGGGGGGGGGGGGGGGGGGGGGGGGGGGGGGGGGGGGGGGGGGGGGGGGGGGGGGGGGGGGGGGGGGGGGGGGGGGGGGGGGGGGGGGGGGGGGGGGGGGGGGGGGGGGGGGGGGGGGGGGGGGGGGGGGGGGGGGGGGGGGGGGGGGGGGGGGGGGGGGGGGGGGGGGGGGGGGGGGGGGGGGGGGGGGGGGGGGGGGGGGGGGGGGGGGGGGGGGGGGGGGGGGGGGGGGGGGGGGGGGGGGGGGGGGGGGGGGGGGGGGGGGGGGGGGGGGGGGGGGGGGGGGGGGGGGGGGGGGGGGGGGGGGGGGGGGGGGGGGGGGGGGGGGGGGGGGGGGGGGGGGGGGGGGGGGGGGGGGGGGGGGGGGGGGGGGGGGGGGGGGGGGGGGGGGGGGGGGGGGGGGGGGGGGGGGGGGGGGGGGGGGGGGGGGGGGGGGGGGGGGGGGGGGGGGGGGGGGGGGGGGGGGGGGGGGGGGGGGGGGGGGGGGGGGGGGGGGGGGGGGGGGGGGGGGGGGGGGGGGGGGGGGGGGGGGGGGGGGGGGGGGGGGGGGGGGGGGGGGGGGGGGGGGGGGGGGGGGGGGGGGGGGGGGGGGGGGGGGGGGGGGGGGGGGGGGGGGGGGGGGGGGGGGGGGGGGGGGGGGGGGGGGGGGGGGGGGGGGGGGGGGGGGGGGGGGGGGGGGGGGGGGGGGGGGGGGGGGGGGGGTGGGGGGGGGGGGGGGGGGGGGGGGGGGGGGGGGGGGGGGGGGGGGGGGGGGGGGGGGGGGGGGGGGGGGGGGGGGGGGGGGGGGGGGGGGGGGGGGGGGGGGGGGGGGGGGGGGGGGGGGGGGGGGGGGGGGGGGGGGGGGGGGGGGGGGGGGGGGGGGGGGGGGGGGGGGGGGGGGGGGGGGGGGGGGGGGGGGGGGGGGGGGGGGGGGGGGGGGGGGGGGGGGGGGGGGGGGGGGGGGGGGGGGGGGGGGGGGGGGGGGGGGGGGGGGGGGGGGGGGGGGGGGGGGGGGGGGGGGGGGGGGGGGGGGGGGGGGGGGGGGGGGGGGGGGGGGGGGGGGGGGGGGGGGGGGGGGGGGGGGGGGGGGGGGGGGGGGGGGGGGGGGGGGGGGGGGGGGGGGGGGGGGGGGGGGGGGGGGGGGGGGGGGGGGGGGGGGGGGGGGGGGGGGGGGGGGGGGGGGGGGGGGGGGGGGGGGGGGGGGGGGGGGGGGGGGGGGGGGGGGGGGGGGGGGGGGGGGGGGGGGGGGGGGGGGGGGGGGGGGGGGGGGGGGGGGGGGGGGGGGGGGGGGGGGGGGGGGGGGGGGGGGGGGGGGGGGGGGGGGGGGGGGGGGGGGGGGGGGGGGGGGGGGGGGGGGGGGGGGGGGGGGGGGGGGGGGGGGGGGGGGGGGGGGGGGGGGGGGGGGGGGGGGGGGGGGGGGGGGGGGGGGGGGGGGGGGGGGGGGGGGGGGGGGGGGGGGGGGGGGGGGGGGGGGGGGGGGGGGGGGGGGGGGGGGGGGGGGGGGGGGGGGGGGGGGGGGGGGGGGGGGGGGGGGGGGGGGGGGGGGGGGGGGGGGGGGGGGGGGGGGGGGGGGGGGGGGGGGGGGGGGGGGGGGGGGGGGGGGGGGGGGGGGGGGGGGGGGGGGGGGGGGGGGGGGGGGGGGGGGGGGGGGGGGGGGGGGGGGGGGGGGGGGGGGGTGGGGGGGGGGGGGGGGGGGGGGGGGGGGGGGGGGGGGGGGGGGGGGGGGGGGGGGGGGGGGGGGGGGGGGGGGGGGGGGGGGGGGGGGGGGGGGGGGGGGGGGGGGGGGGGGGGGGGGGGGGGGGGGGGGGGGGGGGGGGGGGGGGGGGGGGGGGGGGGGGGGGGGGGGGGGGGGGGGGGGGGGGGGGGGGGGGGGGGGGGGGGGGGGGGGGGGGGGGGGGGGGGGGGGGGGGGGGGGGGGGGGGGGGGGGGGGGGGGGGGGGGGGGGGGGGGGGGGGGGGGGGGGGGGGGGGGGGGGGGGGGGGGGGGGGGGGGGGGGGGGGGGGGGGGGGGGGGGGGGGGGGGGGGGGGGGGGGGGGGGGGGGGGGGGGGGGGGGGGGGGGGGGGGGGGGGGGGGGGGGGGGGGGGGGGGGGGGGGGGGGGGGGGGGGGGGGGGGGGGGGGGGGGGGGGGGGGGGGGGGGGGGGGGGGGGGGGGGGGGGGGGGGGGGGGGGGGGGGGGGGGGGGGGGGGGGGGGGGGGGGGGGGGGGGGGGGGGGGGGGGGGGGGGGGGGGGGGGGGGGGGGGGGGGGGGGGGGGGGGGGGGGGGGGGGGGGGGGGGGGGGGGGGGGGGGGGGGGGGGGGGGGGGGGGGGGGGGGGGGGGGGGGGGGGGGGGGGGGGGGGGGGGGGGGGGGGGGGGGGGGGGGGGGGGGGGGGGGGGGGGGGGGGGGGGGGGGGGGGGGGGGGGGGGGGGGGGGGGGGGGGGGGGGGGGGGGGGGGGGGGGGGGGGGGGGGGGGGGGGGGGGGGGGGGGGGGGGGGGGGGGGGGGGGGGGGGGGGGGGGGGGGGGGGGGGGGGGGGGGGGGGGGGGGGGGGGGGGGGGGGGGGGGGGGGGGGGGGGGGGGGGGGGGGGGGGGGGGGGGGGGGGGGGGGGGGGGGGGGGGGGGGGGGGGGGGGGGGGGGGGGGGGGGGGGGGGGGGGGGGGGGGGGGGGGGGGGGGGGGGGGGGGGGGGGGGGGGGGGGGGGGGGGGGGGGGGGGGGGGGGGGGGGGGGGGGGGGGGGGGGGGGGGGGGGGGGGGGGGGGGGGGGGGGGGGGGGGGGGGGGGGGGGGGGGGGGGGGGGGGGGGGGGGGGGGGGGGGGGGGGGGGGGGGGGGGGGGGGGGGGGGGGGGGGGGGGGGGGGGGGGGGGGGGGGGGGGGGGGGGGGGGGGGGGGGGGGGGGGGGGGGGGGGGGGGGGGGGGGGGGGGGGGGGGGGGGGGGGGGGGGGGGGGGGGGGGGGGGGGGGGGGGGGGGGGGGGGGGGGGGGGGGGGGGGGGGGGGGGGGGGGGGGGGGGGGGGGGGGGGGGGGGGGGGGGGGGGGGGGGGGGGGGGGGGGGGGGGGGGGGGGGGGGGGGGGGGGGGGGGGGGGGGGGGGGGGGGGGGGGGGGGGGGGGGGGGGGGGGGGGGGGGGGGGGGGGGGGGGGGGGGGGGGGGGGGGGGGGGGGGGGGGGGGGGGGGGGGGGGGGGGGGGGGGGGGGGGGGGGGGGGGGGGGGGGGGGGGGGGGGGGGGGGGGGGGGGGGGGGGGGGGGGGGGGGGGGGGGGGGGGGGGGGGGGGGGGGGGGGGGGGGGGGGGGGGGGGGGGGGGGGGGGGGGGGGGGGGGGGGGGGGGGGGGGGGGGGGGGGGGGGGGGGGGGGGGGGGGGGGGGGGGGGGGGGGGGGGGGGGGGGGGGGGGGGGGGGGGGGGGGGGGGGGGGGGGGGGGGGGGGGGGGGGGGGGGGGGGGGGGGGGGGGGGGGGGGGGGGGGGGGGGGGGGGGGGGGGGGGGGGGGGGGGGGGGGGGGGGGGGGGGGGGGGGGGGGGGGGGGGGGGGGGGGGGGGGGGGGGGGGGGGGGGGGGGGGGGGGGGGGTGGGGGGGGGCGG
>JAGVSP010000157.1:0-121531 GCA_022494985.1 Micrasema minimum | reverse complement strand
ATTTGCTCCGCTTTTTAAAAAATGTTTTGTAACATGACATAAGCAACTACTAATTAAAATTAATCGTGGTGATATCACTTCGCAAATAGGTATCTTAATATAATATGTAGCTCCACAGAACTATAACTCCATGCTCTACAACACTACGTAGATATAAGAATGGTATATTATTTTTTAGGATCTTCCAAAGTGCGATAGGGAGCCAAAATATCACAATATACAATATCTATCGCGTAACAGCGATATTTTACGGTTTATATATTTTTTCGTTTTTACTGTATTTTAGGAAAATTGCTGATTTAGCATGATTTTTGAAGTGAAAACTTCTTTAGAATCGTTAGGAGTGATTTGAAACTCTATGAAACGAAAAAGCGACACTGAAAAGAGACAAACATATAGATCTATGGGATTTAGCCTGCGAGAGAGAATGAGATAGAACACAGTTTCCGCCGGCTGACAGTAGTTCCATCTACCTCATCAGATACATCTACCAGTTGATCGCCGGCACCCCTTATACTTTTATAATGTGGAGGTCCTAGGCTATAAAACAGAATTTGTTCTATTCATGTATCTGAAGAGGTAGATTCGGTTCCCAAAATTTTGTAGCAAAACCGAGCGAGGGAGAAAGCGCTTTGACGCGGTATTTCACAGATATATTGATAAAATCGAAACAAAAAACTTTTGTCTCGTACTTTAGGTTATCATAAGCCGCTCGTATCACTTGTAGAAATTGAAGACATGGATCATGAATAATAAAATGAAAAAAAATATCAACTGTGTACCCAATATTTATAATAAATAAATCCTATAATTATCCCACTCCTGATACTGCATTTATCTCATTCTCTCTCAGCTTACTTTTATTAAGGTTTCACTTCTACCTGGTGTGAACTACACACATGTTTTTTTTTCAGTAGCATTATTAAAATTATATTCTACTGTAATAAATAATTTATTTTAATTAATTTTCTCATCACAATAAAAAATTATAATTAAGTAAATAATGAGCTTAAATTCGCACTTTTCTAAGCGCTCGCGCTTCGTTAAATAACTAAAATACGATAAGTAACGACAAAAAAAAAATAACGACACTTTTAATGCTAAATATGTGGGTAATAAAAGCCAAAAGTCAAAAATTAAAAACTGAATAAACCCTCTTCATTATTTGTCTTAATTCGCATCTAAGTAACTTACTGTTAAGGTCCTTTATCGCCATAATGAGGGAATCCACTGTTTTCTAAAGAAATTTTTTCTATAAACTTACTATTTAACTTAACTAAACAAAAAATATATATTTAATATTTTTTTATAAGTTATTGATGAAGATACGATTTTTTAAAGTTGCACATTTCAAATACCGCGCTAAATGCCACTATGTACTAACTGCGTCATTTTTGCAGGAGTGACGTCATAAAACGGGTTGTTTAAGGCCATGGTATTTCTCCAGCCAGTAACAAAACTGTCAAAAATCTATGCAAACTGACGCGGGAAGCACAGATACAATAAACCGTCGACTCAACTGTCATATATACTGTTAACAGCTGTTCTAGGAAGACTGAATGGCGGCCATCTTTTTTGCAATAGAAGCTTGTATGTAGATTGTATTCCATATTAAAATGCCATGGAACGCGGCTACGGGGGTTTAAAAAACGGAAACCGGAAACACTACACTTAGATACAAGGAGTGACGTCATTGTTTAAGATTTTGAAATGAATGCTATTTTCAACATTTTTTATTAATTTTTGCGTGCAATTTTGGGATATTTCATCCCACTTCAAAATTTTTAAATATTCGCGTCTACACGAAAGCATTTTTAAAATTCAATTCCGGTAGCAGTGGATTTCCTCATTGCTTTAAGATATACCTACTGCTGAAATAGTGGAATATCATGTATGTATAGTAGTTAGTAATACATAATATATGATAGGTATAAGCATATTAAAAGTATTGTATCATTTTACGGGTCAGTAATGAATGTTTCCTGGAATAAAGGCAAAACAATATCATCTATTTACTCTACTGACCGTGGACAATGCGGTCATTTTAATTATATCGCTCATTGCTAAAATAAACTCACTTCTATGAAAGAAATATTCCGAATAAGCCAACCTGATTCACGCTTGGACTAATTTACCTACTATCTGTACCGAAAAATCTTTCAGCTGAAAATATCTGAAAATTTCCTTTTTAATAAATTTGGTACATAAATATGAGCACGGAGAAAATATACTTCTGCTTAGTTATTATTTTATTATACATAATTCAATCTGAATAGATTTGCATCAAAGTAACTCCTAATTTTATATTTAGCTGTTTATCCCAAAACAAGACAAGCCCCGTGCTTGGGTAAGAAAAAGCGCTTTTAGATTTCTACAGAAATTACATAATAATTGCAACATTCTGGGCGTGTTCAAATACTTGTACACAAATCTGGATTTTATCCCAAGACGGAGTAGGTATATATTTAATTTTTATATCCCTACAGAGATAAGGTAGAAATTTTTCAAATTCAGGAATATGGATATTCGAGCGTTTACGGGGCTTATGACCTGTCATTGGCTGGGTTAAGTGGCCACTTTATGTACTACAACATTCCCCATTCCGCTTATTTGCGAATATCCACACCAGGTAACATTTTTTATTTTGTATATATGTTACGAATCGAGAATCATCCACCAGCGCGTTAAAAGCTCCATCTATGCATTGATATTGAAGTTAAGTATTTATTAAAATTTAAAGTTAGATTTGTTGTTAAAACAAAAACGGCAGAGTGGCAGAACTAAACAAACGTTTTTTCGCGATTACCAACAACTTAAGATTGTGGACACTGCCGTTTTTGTTTCTATATGCCTCAATTATACGTATGTATTATGGAAAAGGACCAATGTGTTTATTTGAAAATACGGGGTTTTCTATTATCTACTTAAAGTATATTTCCAAACACAAACCTATAAATGGATTTCATCATAAAATATATTATATGATTAGGAATTATATTATATATATATTACATAGACTATGGAGATTGTGTTATGTACTTGTTGCGTAGCAAATGTAACATTCAATAGACGAATCTAATCAAATCAGTTTGTCACCGCTCCCTATAAATATAATTATATATTTGTACCTCCCGATATACAGTTGGCGCAAAAGTTCCGGCCTGACCTGCATAATACGATACACTGAATGGTTCTGTCCATCGCTAATACCCTTTGTGCTTATTCTACGCATCATCAGACTTAATTAACCTGACTTATTATAAATTTAACCTTAAAAACTACCGTGACTCAGAAAAAGAGCTCTGCAGAATATCATAGATCATGGTAGATTTAAAAGGTGGAAGATTGAAACATAAATACACGTTAAATTATATTGATATCCCAACAGCCCTGCGATTCCGGTCGTGAACCCAAACGTCACTAGACGCCCATTTCTCGCCGAACTGTCAAATCACTGTCAAATCGTTTATCTCTAACCTTACTTATTCGACGAATTTGCTTCTCCAAAAATGTTGATCTTTTATGTCTTGTGGAATGCAAAGACCTTGAGAGATTCTACCAAGATTCTACTCTACTTTGAAGCCAAAAATCCGATTCCGATTTTTGACAGTGCCAGTTAAGGGAATCGCTAAAATGTCTTAAACCTTAGTAGAATTGCACCGCAGTGACCGAGAAACTCAGGCGTTTACAAGGCTTATGACTGTCATTGCCTGGATTAAGTGTCCACTAGACTTATTGCAACATTCGCCATTCCGCCCATCATCTGATAACCATACATCATGACCAATTTCGAAACATCTATTAGTATGAATGTCACACGTCATTTCCCATTAATGAGATTTTTCTCACTGGGGACATCTGTTGAGGAAATTGAGAAAGTATTAGGCTTCAATTTTTGTGGTGTAGGTAAGATTCATCCGAATTACTTACCAGAAGACGCCTGAAGATATCTCTTTAATTTATTTGCTTATTGTATATTTAACCAGTAAATTTTGAACATTTTGAATGTGTACAAATACTTGTATACAAATTACTTGATTATACATGTCAAATTGCTGAGCTAGGGTGCAGTGGGGTGAGACGCGTTTTCAGGAGATGCATTTGATGTTCAAAATATTATTTTATTTTTGGGAAACTGTAGAACCTACATCAGTAAGTAGGTAACGGCTCAAAATGACGCTCTACTATTTTGATGTTCACATAATTCGTGAACTAAAAAAATCACGATTTTTGAGTTACATTCTCAGTTTTTGAGTTGTTGCAGCAAATGAGCGATAGGTATAGGTCCTATGCTCCCTATGTAGCGGCATGAAGGATAAATGTACTTACTTGTTGTACTTTAGGCCTGTTTATCCATGGGTTAAAATTAAGAGTTTTATGTGTATTGACTATTTTCTTACAAATAATTGTCGGCCAAATACCTAATGCACAATGATCAATAAGCTACTAACACCCATTTTAACGAGTCCTTGTTGTTAAAAGATGTTTATTTCATGTAGTTAGTATATATACATTTTGTAAATTTTCTCATTTATGTGATGTGTGGTTGCATATACTTTTTCATTTTATGTTAGAATGTAGCTAAAGTGCCTTTTATTTATTCGGTATACTGGTAAAACAAATTGTATTTTGAAACATTCAACCTTCGAACAAGAATTCACTAGAAGGGGCGTTTCATACACGAAACGTGTGACGTAGATGTCTAGTGATGACGTAGATGCCTATTGATGACGTAGTGGGTAACTAGACACGTAGACACGGTAGTATTTTTCAAGTATAGAATATCACTTCTCTGAAATTCTTGTTCGAAGTCTGAGACCTTTTCGTTTAATTACTTCATAAGTTCATTAAAAAAACTACAACAAATTAACAGCATCATTATGACATGTAAGGCGAAATTACGTCAATTTGGCCCGATTCGTTTAATTACTGGGTAACAAAATGATCTCACATCACTGCAATAATAAATTAATAAGGAACACTCTCATTCGCTCATTCCACATTATATTATAGTCCTGGACTTATAGAGCACTTATCTTTTAACTTTAACTTAGCAATTTATCAGCTCTTAATTGTTTCTAATGTGCCTTGATTAATTACACGGACAATAGTAATAGTAATAATATAAGTTCGGAGCTCGTATAGACAGAATGATGAATTTTGGAAGAAAGCTTGATAGCGTCTACTAGAGGTGGGTTAAAGCGTTAAATTCCAAAAACGGTTATAACTGATACGTTACCAGATTTTTAACGACTACTGGTAAGCGTTACTATTAACGGCGTTTATGATTTCTGATAGTTGCTTCGAATTTGGTTATTTGGTAACGTTTAACCTATCACCATCTCTTTTCCACCGATTTATTATCATGTGTTAAAACGGGACGTAGGATAATAAATCACCAGTAACGGCAGTAACGCAAGCCTTATCCTTTTTCTTCGTGTTTATTCTTACAGGTTAAAACGAGACGAAGGATAATAAATAGTGCATCCCTTTTTTTACTCACTATTTAGTCCGAGGGTTAGGTGAAACAGAAGCATAATAATGAATATAGTGAAAACCATGCAGTTAATACGTTAATAACGTTAATAGTAACGCTAGTCTTATCCTTTTTCTTCGTGTTTATTCTTTCAGGTTTAAACAGGACGGAGGATAATAAACGCTGCATCTCTTTTCTGCTTACTGTTTTTACCTAAGTGTTAGATGAAATAGAAGGGCGTTAATTGTTAACCACGTTTACCAGTTTATAACTACTAATAATTAATGTGGGGTTTGATAACGTCGTGAATTAACCAGTTAGGTTATATATTAGTCCACCTCTAGCGTCTACGCCAGCTGAAATTCGATACTGGAACAGCGAAGACGCTGAAGTCGTTATTAGGGATGTATCGATACATCGATATTTTTAAAATATCGCTAAAAAACCATTTCGATATTGATATCGATATATTTTCGATAACGATATTTTTCAACCCGATACTCTTACTCTTTTAAATACTCTGGAGCGGCATCATGCATGGCTTTGTACATAAGCCAACAGAGTTTGTATTCTACCCTTTGTGGAAAGCGCAGCCAGTGCAGTTCCTTTAGCAGTGGAGTGATGTGGTCGAACTTAGAATGTGGTTTTAAAAATAAAAATAATATTAATAATAATAATAGTGTTTATTCCAGCATAACTAAGCAGTTAGTGCAATACTTAGTTAGCCATAGCATAGGTAGAGTACAATACATATATATTTCATAACTAAACTAATCATTAATTACAATAAAAATAATAAAACTAAAAATAAGAGTTGTAATTTTAAGAAAAGAGAAGAAAAAAAATGACAGTTCACTGGTGTAACACAACATTACACTCCAATGCTGCCACATGTCCAATTCCCATCTGTGTTGCACAAGCTAAATCATATGTGCCTTGGACTGGCTCTAAAACGTAAGGACTGATCATCTTGCCAGCATGTAATAAATTATCAAGATACGCTGCACTTGGTGTACCGAAGCATTACCCTTGCATCATCGGGTGCGGATAAGGGAAAGCAGTAATAGTAGGTAGCATAGTATTGTGTGCATTATTATTAATTGATTAAGTGACGTCGCGATGCAGGTTATCGTAATAATTACATTGCTGCATTTACCATTAATTTGTGAGATCACTTTTCAAGATCATATCTAGTGGATAACTGTACCACATATTGCTCTAATTGGGAACTATTGTTGACCAAGATCATAAATCATAATCAAGTTCTAGAATTCCGTTCTAGGCATTGCGCTTGAAACCCATCAGAGAAACTAATGTATAAAGACTTTGAGTTAGAGGTTTTCGAAGTAAGTTTAGTGTAAATCTAGAAACTCATTTATTTGGGGTAATCTACCATGTACTTGAAATACATAAAGCCAATTACAGCCGCGCCTATATACCTACTTATCCATATTCCCTACAAAGCTTCTCGTCTCTGTTGAGATATCAGTAATTGTGATTTAGTTGGAAATTTATTAATCCCTCCCTTATATAAATTTACACTTATTTTATTTATTTTTTTATTTTATTTTATTCGGGAATACAAACAGATGTACACGTAAAACATTTAATAAATTAAAACTAATAATTAACAATAACATGCCTGCCATGCCAATAATAGTATCCGCAGGTTTCTTGTTCAGAAAAACTTACACAGTTTCTTGTTCAGATAAATGTGCAGTCTGTCAAACTTCTGTCAAAAGACACGCTAAATATGTGTATTTTTGAAACGCGATTGTAAGTTATTATCGTATGTTTGCTCTCAGGAAATTGTATATTTAGCTAATTATGTAAATATGTTATTTGTTTTTTTACGTATTTAAAAGCATACAATAAACCAATGTCTATTTAAACGTTTACATAAAAAACATTGGACTGTCATGTCAGCTTAAATCTGACACTAGCACACAGTTTTTCATGCAGTTTTACCTTTTATACGGGAACCGTTTTCAGACTGCACAGAAACTGTGTAGTAAACTGGTTTTTATAACAGTATTTTTAAGATTATTTTTAAGTCGTGTATAATCACTAACTTGGTATTTTAAAAACTTAAGGGTCAAATAAGTTTTATGATAATACAAAAAAATATTGTAAAACCTACTTGAATATTTTTTCTTGTCAATAAAAGAAATGAGTTCTAGGTATAGTTCAATATAAGATAAACAGATCTAGTGATGTCCACATGCTCCACAAGGAGCGAACGTGTTCAGATAAGAAGAAGAACTAAGTTAACGTTTTTTAGTCAAATGCTCGGTATAGGATAATTAAACAATGCAAAAAACCCTATTACACATTTTAAAAAATACGCTTTTTGATGAATAATAATAATGCCTCTATTTTTTTCTTTAATAGCCTAGTAACCTACCAAATTAAAATATTAACACTTTGAAGAATTCAATTTTTAACCCAGAATAAAATTTTTAAATCAAGGAAAAAAAAACTAAAACTGTTCCCCATTTTTGTTATAAAACATGGTTTTGGTCTACCTCATTTTGTAGCTCTTAAACTGTTCTTCCTCTTGATTATAATTTGTACCCCAAGTAACTGGCCACCCTGTATCAATTTTTTAAAGTAATATTTCCCTTTTAGGACCAGATAATATTCTCGTCCCAAGACGGGTCGACGTCCTCTTCAGACGAGTTAATTTGGGCTTTTCCAAATAAAAAGAAAGCGGGCTGCGAGGGTTCGGCCGGGGCTCATAACATCATTTAATCCGTATTGTATTATTATATTACGGGCTGCTATATTCATATTCCCCAACCGCTCCCCCGTGCTGCGTAATATGCGGACTTGTTTTATCTTGAAGTGGGTAAGTAAATTATTCAAAATATTGGACATGAGGATCGATCCCACCTCTACCCGCGATTGTTATAGAGTCCTTGGGGACTCTCTGTCAGTCACGCTATTTTATGCAAGACTTTAAATTGTTATTGTTGCAAATGCACAAGCAAATTGCAGGCCCTACAAGCGAAATTAAGTCAAAAGGGCGACAGCATCGATCTCATCATCATCATCATCATACCATATCTGCTCCCTATGCGGAGCACATGGATTCCACAAACTGCTCCAGGCAAAGCGATCGGCCGCCCGCTACAGTGCATCCTCCTAAGTCAAGTCCACACCCCGCAGCTCTGACGCTGACTGCCGGCGAAATTGTCAACAGTGGATGTCCAAGACGCCGAGAACTGATGCCTTTTAAAATAGGCAATCTCTCGGGAGAAATACGTAGTATATGGCATAGCCAGCCGAAACGCCCTCGCCAGAATAATCAAAGGAATGGAAGAATCAATAATTATTCTATATTTTTTTATATCCCTACAGAAATGAAGTAGAATTTTTTTACCAAATTCAGGAATGTGATTTTCGAGCGTTTACAGGGCTTATGACCTGTCATTGGTGGGTTATGTGGCCACTTTATGTAGGTACTACAACATTTCACCCATTCCGCTTATTAGCGAATATCCAACACGGTAACATTTTTGATTTTATATACACCGTTCTCCCACGAATGAGACCGCGAAACTCGGAGGGTGATTGTTCATGGTATTCTGAGAAAAAATCCTTATAAAGTTTTTTTGATCGGGCATTTTTAATAATTAATTTAAAAAAGTATTAATAAAAAGCGACTATGTAATACTGGCTTCTGTTTGAATGCTAGCGGTGGCGGGGGGTGGCGGTGGGCGGGGAGGAGTGGGGGTCCGCTCTGGTCACCGAACGCCTTGCCTTGTTGCGGACATTCAAATTCGAATTTTCATATCTGAAATTGGTTCAAAACACGGAGGTGTTACACGTTCAGTGAATTTTTATACTCAGTATTTTAATAATTTTTTAAGAAATTAGAATTGAGTTTTTGAAACTTTATTAGATTTTTTTTATCAGAATATCATGAATAATCACCTCTGGAGTTTCGCGGTCTCTCATCGTGGGAAACGGTGTATATGAATCGATATAAGAAATCCTCCATACAGCGAGTTGAATGCTCCATCTATGATTGTCATTTAAGTTAGTATTGAATCTAACATTATCATTTCAGGGGAGGGCAAACTAATAGAATACCTCCCGGTAAACCAGAACGACCATGGACAGGGCTTAAATAGCGGTGTTGTTCCACGTGCTGACACAAGGTAGGGGACTCGTAAACTGAAGCTTTGGTTACAAAAAACGGGAGAGCCCAATCTCAAATAATTGGGGGTAACTCGAGCGGCACTCCAGCGTGGGGCAGGAAAACGCTAAAGTACCATTCAGCCCCACGGAAGATGCCGACCTGGGGGATTCTCCTGAGAGGTGGTCAACTCCATCGGGGATAGGGCAGACTGTCTAAAGCTTCGCTGAATGTTTACATGTAAGATGTAGATGTTACTTTTTAAATTATTCATTTTTTAAACATACTGAGTACAAGTGATAATGGATCTCAGTACATGGTATTCAGTATGGTATACCATGGTGTAAAAACTATAGTAGTACAACCTCGAATAACTGGCGCCAATTATACATAATACAAGCCTATAAATTGGGTTCTTCCCGATACACGAATAATTAAAAAAATGTTTCCATAAAAATATTTAAAGTATATTTTAACAATTCCCTCGCTCGAATAAAACACAATTGATCAAAAAATGTGTTTTCATTTTAAATATAAGTTTTAAAACACAAATTATAACGATTGGCAATTATTTTTCAACGCCAATCATTGGTTTATGACGTCAATACCGTCTAATAGAAAGAAGGCGTGAAATTCATTACGAAGTGTGCGCCTATATTGCTGTGGCGTCACACCGGCATGCGCGCCAAATGAAGGGATTTTGCGAGCGCGATTTGTAAAATCGCTATTTCATCACCGCGCTAAAAACATCAAACATCGAACAAAAATTAAAAAATTACCTTGTTATATTTTTTTCAATCAATTTTTTTTAAATAAAAATTCGGGATGAACCCAATTATATTTAACAATTTTGTTTGTTGCTTTTAAACTTCCTTACGACTATTGTTTTTTCCATCTATGCTTTTGTTATTTTCACTTATAAATTTTCTTCGGCCTAAAGAGCTGGAATGTTAAGCTTTGAATTTGATTTTATATAAAAATATTACTTTTTACTGCTCTCCATATAACCCACAATGATGCTGCGGTATTGCGACGTGGCCTGCAATCTGTACATTGCTACGGATGATAAAATATAATTCTATTAAAAATCGGCCTCACTTTTTCTGGTTGAGTTCTGGAAAACATATAGTTTTATCAAGCGTACAAGTACAATATTAATAATATGCGCTATTTCAATAAATCTCGTATTTTGTAGATAAAGCGACAATCATAAGATACTTACCCTTAAGAGTTGTACCTCCCCTACGGCCGCTCCGCAGTGCTGGACTGTCACTTTCAGTTAAACCGCTCTCTCCAAACTGCGGGGGGAGAAGGACGGATTCATGTTCGACCCATCTATAATGTTCCCGAGTGTATTTTACAAACGAGTACTCATATACTTTCTTCTGTTAAGGAATGTTATTTGGTGTAACTTCTTAGCTAATTTGCGGAAATTGCTTGTTGTCAATCTAATTATGTACGTTAGAAAATATTCGAACACATCTCTTTCATTTGATTTTTGAATTTTTGCAAAATTAATTAAAATACTGTTTCCGAAAGATTCGAACAAGTTGTTTCGCTAGCGATACACGGCTATGGAATGTTAAAAAAAGGGACTCAATTCCTGAGAACAGATCTAATGAGGTGAAAATTCAGCACGCTTGTGATAATAATGATATTTAGTTCTGATGCTCAGAGAACTACTGAGTGCCAAATCGGACAGTTAGTCGGTTGTAAGACTTGTCTCGTGTCCATTCTTAAACCCGACACTAGTATTCTCGCATGTTTTGTCTATAAATGCTTAACATTTGATATACTATAGCGTTGGAATATCCGATACAATATCGAACAGATGTTTGTTACGTGGTGTAACAAAATTATTTATTTATCTACTTGTAATAAAGTTGAATTTAGGATATTCGATGCTTAATAGAATGCGTGGACGATATCTATCTGAGTATGAAATTTACATGGCTCTATGTTAAAAATTTTATCAAGTATATTGAAATCAAGTGAGATACGTATGTAATAGTGGACATGCGAATCTTTGGTTACTAGGGTTACTAATAACTTATGAACAATATTGGTAAGGTTAAGGGCCATTTATGTACTACAAATTCCATTTATCCTATATCTGACACATCATTTTAAAATATATTTTATTCAACGGGGAGGCCAACCACCGACCCACCATCGTATGGACAAGGGTATTATACTTTGGGCGATATTAATAGTACTAAGAATGTCACTGCTGGATTGTTCCAGCAGACATATGCTCAGCATAGGGAGCGGAAAGAGATTGATGATGATTTTATTTTATTTTATTTTGTTACGGAACAATAACAGACAAAAGGATACTAAACATAATACAAAAAAAGATAAAAATATAACTAGGTAGACCAATTGCCCTTTAAAATTGTTCACATCGCATCGTGCTTAATCGAATGACCAAAACATAATGCTTATGAAAATGTGACATACACACAATGCTTAAGTAAATATAACACACATATAAAAGCAAAAGTGATCACAAATATCTCAAGGACAACCTTCTCTTGAACCCATCTACGGAGCTTCCGAAGATGTCCATACCTTCAGTGCTGTCCCTGTGTATTACATTGTACTCTCTGCACATACGAGAGAGAGGATTGTAACCAATATTCTGTATTGGAGGAAAAGCGCTTAACTCTGAAAATGTCTGGATTACGCAGTCGTAAATTGGCATGCAGACCGATTTCGCTTATTAGCGTTGTGTCAAGGTGACTATTTATAATTTTATGCAAGCAAGTGAGATCGATTACTTTTCTCTTTTTTTCTAAACTGTCCAGTTTAAAGAAATGTAATCGATCTTTATAGTTGTGTAATCTGCGACTCACTCCAGATCTATAGGCAAGAGTTCTTAAGAATTTGGCTTCTGAATGATGATGACTGATGATAAAAACAACACAATATTTCTTTACATTCTTAAACCCTGTACCTACAGGGATGTTAACGAAACAAAATCAAACTTGTCCTGACTAAACAACACTATAAAGGGGAGTACAATATCTGCCGGGCCATCTACTAATGTAATATGCAAATATCGTTAATTAATCACAAAAAAATACTAATTTTAGTAAACACTTCTCTTTCTAGATGGATGGTTCAGCCCTTCCTGAGGGTCGCTATCAGTTGATCGGAGGGAACCTGACAATCGACTCCATCGAGGAGTCAGACCGCGGACTATACCAGTGCTCGGCTAGCAACGAGGCTGCGTCCCTCGCTACCAACACGGAGCTGATCATCGAGAACCTGCCCCCGCGCGCCCCCTACAACCTGAGCGCCACGCCCGGGGTGCAGTCCCTCACGGTGCGGTGGATGCCGGCCACCAGCACCCTGCCGCTGCCCTATCCATTCACAGGACCTCGTGAGTACACTGTACAATGCTGGTCACCAACACGGTGCAGAAGAACCTGCCCCCGCGCGCCCCTAAAACCTGAGCACCTCCCCTGAGATGGATGCCCTGCCGCTGTCCTACCCACACAATTTTATTTTGGTCCATTGGCAACATTACCCATGTATACTAATAAAAAATAAGTGTGATATCAGAAAATAGAACGACTTTTGATGGAGTTAAAATAATCACAAATACTATTCAGGGTAGTTGTCCAAAAAGTGCTAAACACAGTAGTGTTTCTATTATTTTATTTTACATATATTTTTTAACAACATTAGAATAAAAACATGTCTACATACACGGTAATTGAATATTATTCCAGATGAGGAAGAAACTTGGAGGAACGAGTACCGCGACCAGGTGTGGTACCGCCGCATGGACCTGCTGGATTGGAAGAGTGTGAGGGTCCTGTCCCACGGAGTCACGGAGATGACCCTCAACAACCTCAAGCCAGGCATGGACTACCAGCTCATGATCTACAGCCCCAACCGCTTCGGGGAGGGGATGTTCAGCAAAACGATAGTTGCACGAACTAAAGGTAATTACTAATTATTAATTTCAATTGCGCAATGTTTTATATTATTAAGAATTAATGGACCAAGCATAGGTACTTAGCATAAACAAACATCGAGATGGAATTCATCACTTTGTATGTAAAATCATTGCCAGCGAAGAAATTAACATACTCTAAGGGCAATGATTTTCCATACAAATATCTACATTTACTTATACATATATGTATTACAGCTGTAACGCGTATTATATGACAGTACCTAATAAGCCAAATCTTTTTGAAAATTTACTCACCGTCATATTATACTCGTCTGAGCTACAATACGTATAACCGTGTTACAAAACTTGATGTACAAGCGGGAAACCAATGAATCTACATCATATTTGAAGTCGATTTCGTAGATTTTTTTTTAATTGACCCATAGTTTTCGAGAAAATTGAGAAAGAAGTCGATTTTTTTTCCGATGAATTTTACAAATTTGTCATAAAAAATAATTTAGAAAATAGAAAATAAAATCAATATAGAAAAAAAGTTATAGAAAACATATGCAATTTTCCTTAATCTGCGGTACTTATGAAAGTTTTTATAAGAAGAAAAAAATATTTTTTTCAACCTAGATTCAAAAGTCATATATTACGCATTCGACTCCAAATATGATGTAGATTCACCAGTTTTCGGGTTGTACTACGAGTTTTGTTACTTCATGTAAAGTACCTACATATTAACTACATATTTTGAAAATACTTAATGCTTGAATTCCCATAATAATATAGTAGGAATTCAAGCATTTACATACAGGGATCTGTTATTAACTTTATTCTGTTTGTGACTTCGTTAACCATTTTAGAGATTAAGTCTGAGTCATCAATCTGTCATCATTTTCTATAAATATTAATCGGATATGTTTAATTCAAAATAAATGGGCTTTAGCCTCCTTGACAATGACATTACACTTTTTTTAATGTTGGGTTTTCTGCTCCCATCCCTTTTGCCGTGCTTATCCAGACCAGCCAACACATGAATGTATAGGTACCGCTGTATCAGTCTACCCAGAGCTCACCAGAGCCATCGGGTGAACTCAAAATCTAATTATAATAATGTTTCTAGTTTATTTAGGCTATATTGTTTCAGGGAGTATAGAAGAGGACTTGTCTTCGACAGCTTACCCACTCGCGTCCAACGGGCTGATGGGCCCCCCTCGAGAGCTGGGCATCCACCTGACCACCGAGGGCTACCTGCTGGAGTGGCTGGCGCCGCTGCACGGCCGCGACCTGCTGAGGGTGTACATCGTCCGCTGGTCCCGGGGGTCCGAGGAGTTCCTCCTTGGGACTGCTGAGACCAAAAACAACTACTATTTGAGTGAGCGAATTAAATTTTTTATTTTGAAGTTATACTTCTTTGCGCCCGTTAGACACTTTGGGGTGGGATGTTGGTCGAGAAACCGCGTCACGCTGATTTTTAAGAGAAAATGGCGCTTAAGAGAAAATGGCGCCACAGTCACTGATGCTTGTATCTGATACTTGTTTTGATACAAGTATCGATACTTTTATTGATACTGATATTGAAGCCGGAATTAACAATAATAATGAAGTCACGTATAATATATTGAATATAAATATATTGAATAATATTGAAAAATGTCTTAAATTTCATTTATATATCCTGTCTGTTTGTGTGCGTGAGTGGGTGTATGAGAATGGCCAAAGAAGTATAACTTCCACCGTGTGGTCCGACGCACACCGATTTTTTTTATTATTAGCCAAATTAACACGCTACGAACCTCAGAAAGCTCAGTCCGTGGCTATTTGACCGAGCACTTGCCTCACGAGGCTGCTCGCTCGGTCAGTAGGGGCCAATGAAACACTTTCCCAGAAAGAAAAATGGTTCACAGAAAATTTCTGTGAAATAATAATTTTAATAATAATTTCCTTAATATTTTATATTCTATTCGATTCGATAAGGGTCGAGAGCTTCAAATACCTGTTAGCGTACATGACAGAAAACGGCAGAGTTCAGAAAGAACTGGGAGTGCGGCTTGGAGTAGCGGACGCCGCATTCAACAGTATGAAGGCTGTCTGGAGAACGGATATTTACTCGGTTAAAACAAAATTCCGCCTTTATAACTCCTGCATCACACCTGTTCTCCTCTATGGCTGCGAATCGTGGCACCTAACCAGGGCCCAAGACAGCAGACTTCTGAGTTTTGAGAATAGGTGTCTTAGAAGAATTTTAGGTGTGCGGTGGTTTGACTTTGTAAGGAACACAGAGGTGAGGCAACGGACACAGCAACCCTTGGTATCTACTGTCATCCAGCGAAGGCGTTTCGGCTGGCTAGGTCATATACTACGTATGCCTCCCGAGAGCCTTAACCATGCTTGCCTATTTTACAAGGCATCAGGCTCTCGG
Organism: Micrasema minimum; assembly: GCA_022494985.1. Taxonomy (NCBI): domain Eukaryota; kingdom Metazoa; phylum Arthropoda; class Insecta; order Trichoptera; family Brachycentridae; genus Micrasema; species Micrasema minimum. The sequence goes on along the minus strand of JAGVSP010000157.1, from coordinate 105,579 downwards.
CGTCCTTGTCGTCCACTGTTGACAATTCGTCGGCAGTTTGCGTCAGAGCTGCGGGACGTGGACTTGACTCGGGAGGATGCGCGGGAGCTGGCGGCCGATCGCTTGGCCTGGAGGCAGATTGTGGATTCCATAGGGAGCGGATATGGTATAATGAATGAAATCGATTCGATATTGTTCATAAAGATTGCTTCGTGCAAATACAGTGTTAGATTAACCAGTAAGAGCAAATATATAATTGGCTCAACTATACCTACAGGGCTAATGCTGGCATAGTTCTCTGTATTGCTAATACCATAGGCCATAGTTTTTTTGTTTTTACTCAATATACATTAGTGCTGTAACTAATTGGATTGCAGTTGAAGACCTCGAGGAAGACGAAGTATACCACTTCCAAGTGGTGGGGCTGACCACCAATGACGTGCAGATCCTCAGCTCCAAGGTCTCCATCCACGTTCCCGCATACGGGCGGATCCGGGCGGCGGTGGCGGGGGTGGCCTGCGTGGTGCTGCTCATCCTGGCTGGGGCGCTGTTCTGGTTCTCCCGCCACAAGATGGGCCCCAAGGAGGGCGCCGTGGAAAACGGGAATAAGAAGACCAACGGAGAACGCTGAACTAAAAGACTTTTGCTAGTGAGTTTGTGGAGAAATTTTGGTAGCTTCGAGGGTTTTGAAATTCAAATTATAACTGACTGTACATCACTTTTGCTTTACACTCTTGTGAAGTTTCGTTTCGAAGCACTTAGTAAAGTTGACAGATGTACAAGTAGAATTATTGTATTTAAGAAGTATGAAGTGACCTACCTACTACACTCCAACTTTCGTCATCTTCACGAGAGTTTGCACCTAGCTATGACCCATTCTCCATAGTAGGCCATGTTACACGTATTAACTATAATTAATAAGGTTCTTCCAGATAACATGAATATTCTTAAAAACGTTATAAATATTTAAAGTATATTTTTACAATTCCAACGATATAAAACACAATACTCAAAAATTTAGTTTTTATTAATAAATTTATGTTTTAAAAACACGAAAATACGAATGATCTTTAACGCCTAGCTGTTATTGGCTAATGACGTCATACCCGTCCACCGTGAAAGGCGTGAAATTCATTCCGTAGTAAGCGCCTATATTGCTGTGACGTCACACCGCATGCGCGCCAAATGGAGGATTTTGCGAGCGATTTGAAAAAGTGCTATTTCAAACCACGCTAGAAAATTCATATGACATCGTAAAAAATTTTAAAAAAATCCCTTGATATTGTAATTTTTCAATAAAAATTTTTAAGTAAAAAATAAAAAATCGGAAAGAACCCCATTATCTCTTTGAACCCTATTGATATTACTTTTCTGTTTAAAATTTATAAAAACCTATAAACGCGTGTAGCACAGATCACTTATCAGAACCTTAAATATTGCGCTAGTGTTTAAATCAAATAAGCTTCCAACTTATTAAAATAATATTGATTATTAATATCCGTATGAAAATAACTGTTTTTCAATATTGTATTTTATTTAAGAATTAACAAACATTTTCATTAAATGGAGTCTGAAAACAATAAAGGTTTTCTTCTTCTTCTTAAGATAGACCTAAGACAGTAAAGGTGTGTAATTGATTTATTGATTATGTAATATTGAGTTATAAAGACATTTTTACTGAGATGTGTTGCTTTTGATGTCCATGTTTGTGTATACAAAGTATGTTATTGGATTTCTATAATTTTTAGTTAGAATAAAATATTTTTGACATAATATAATGTAAAAAAAAAAATAATTGTACCGTAGATTTATTATTTTGTAATATGTTAATTGGAATATTGTTTAATTCAAGACAAAATTACTTTTGAAATGTGATGTCAAGGATCTTTAAAGATATAGGGATAGGGCACTAGCATAATATGGTACGAATGCCAACTTTCTCGAGACGTGTCGTCATTGCGAAAAAGGCTCTTGTTTTTGTTGTTCATACAAATAAAAAAATTGACAGCCATACTATATATCTTTTTTTAAAATTATTTACACCTCCATTCCAAGTTTTTTCACAATAGGTTTATGCGGTGACTCAGTATTGTGCTATTGAGTGCTTTAATTTCACCAAAAACGTTTTTTCATGCAAAATATTCGCTAAAACATCGCACTAATTTATCTCCATACTAAATTTTCGCATTCCAACAAGAACTTTAATTGGTGGAAAAAAACTCCGCGGCTTCCAGTTTTTTGTGATAAATCGAAAATAGACATAATTTCCAGTTTAATGACATCTTAAAACCGCATCTAGCTGGAAAAATAAGGAAATTATAACGTTTTCAACTTTGCTTAATAAGTTGAATATTTTGCATAAAAAATCATTTTTGGTGAGAAAAAAAGCACTCAATAGCGCGATACTGAGCCACGGCATAAATCTATAGTGAAAAAAGTTTTAATGGGGGTGTAAATAAATTAAAAAATTAAAAATTAAAGTACAGCTGTCAAAAAAAAATTCCTGTATTGTATGAACATTTCAGTCTTCAGTCTGAAAATGACAGTTTGACAAAAACATAGAATTGTTTGCGGCACCAAGTTTTTGTATGGGCAGAGCCTAGTGCCGTTTCTCTTTGTTCTATATTCTTTGTGTGATGTATAATGAAATTACATTACACATAACATCGTCGCCGTGGGCGTGGGTGGTGGTGAAGAGAGCTAAGCATACGTGTTGTGTGTGGGTTAGCTTTTCTCACCTACACCACGACTTAATGCACTATTTTTTTTTAAATACTTCAGTTAATTCCCCTAGTCCATAGTTATTATAGGAAAGTTTTTAACCACAATATTTCCAAAGGATAAATTATTTTGTACAATGACAGAAAGATGTATTTTATATATTATAGTTTGGAAATAAAATAATTTAAAAAACATTTTAATACATAGGTTAGTATTTTTTCCAGCTACAATGACTGAAAATAATTTTATGATAATATTGTGTTTGTAATAATATGTTATGTCAACTTCGATTGGTCCATTTCTATTTATTTTTTGTTTTAAAACTAATATCATCTCCCTAACTCAAGAGGACCGTTCCATAAGGATATTATTTACATTATTAACTTCAAAATTGGTAGGTTAATGATTATTATTTATGTATAATTATTTGAGAACGGATTGGGACACAATATTTTTTTAAATAAGACAGTTTCAACAAGTTCGTCAGGGTTTATTAGTGAATTGATGCACTATGAAAGTTTAGTTGAATCTCAAAATTCTTTCGCATTGCATTCGCAATGGAGTTTAAATATAATAACCACAATTTTTCAGTGTTACTAATGAAGTTGGTTTAAGTAAATTGCCTTAATAGCATAGGTATGTAAACAAAAAGAAAATAAAGGTAGATTTGTACGAAATCACAGTGTATTATTAAATTGGATTGTCTATAACAAAACATACAAACCTTTGTCTCAATATCTCAATGTATGAACTGTTTCCCTTTTCTGCTCATTCTATTTGCCTGAATTCAAGTTATGGGTAAAATTATAGAAAACCAAATTCATTTTATTTTATTGCATTGATTTTTGGTTGCTGATATGTATTACCTACTTTTTAAACACATCTTTTTTAAAATTTGACTTGAGATAATTTGACGCAATATGTGAGATCTGTGATAAAAAGGTAGTTTGCTATGTGAGGACAGGCTTAAATCTTCCGAAGCGCATCGGTTATGGGTGTTGTGAAGCGAAGATTTACCCATTATTGTTATATCAAAATGGTGGAAGAAAGAACTAAACAAAAAGGTGCAGGTTTGAGAGGGAAAAGGAAGGATTAAAAAAAGAAAATACAAAATGGAATACTTGTGGCAACATTATTGTATTGAGTTAAATTTCATAGCTTAGTTACACAGTAACTGCTTCGTCTATTTGTTTAACACTTACAAACTAGACTAATAAGGGTCGCAGAGGTGAGGGCGGGTGAGGAATGAAAATTCTGAGTGCTTCGCTTAATGCAAATTACGCATGCAACATTACTCCAATAAAATAAGAGTATACTGATAAGTTTCAAATTTTATTTGGGCAAAACTCTGCTGTTGGACATGTGATGTGTGTTGTGTTACAGCTAGTCGATATTATACATTCTGATATTCCTACCCGGGTTGACAAGACCAGCGTTGTTACACAGCTACAGAGTACACAAGGCATATCTTACATCCCACAGCTGTTGGACATGTGATGTGTGTTGTGTTACAGCTAGTCGATATTATACATTCTGATATTCCTACCCGGGTTGACAAGACCAGCGTTGTTGCACAGCTACAGAGTACACAAGGCATATCTTACATCCCATAGCTGTTGGACATGTGATGTGTGTTGTGTTACAGCTAGTCGATATTATACATTCTGATATTCCTACCCGGGTTGACAAGACCAGCGTTGTTGCACAGCTACAGAGTACACAAGGCATATCTTACATCCCACAGCTGTTGGACATGTGATGTGTGTTGTGTTACAGCTAGTCGATATTATACATTCTGATATTCCTACCCGGGTTGACAAGACCAGCGTTGTTACACAGCTACAGAGTACACAAGGCATATCTTACATCCCACAGCTGTTGGACATGTGATGTGTGTTGTGTTACAGCTAGTCGATATTATACATTCTGATATTCCTACCCGGGTTGACAAGACCAGCGTTGTTGCACAGCTACAGAGTACACAAGGCATATCTTACATCCCACAGCTGTTGGACATGTGATGTGTGTTGTGTTACAGCTAGTCGATATTATACATTCTGATATTCCTACCCGGGTTGACAAGACCAGCGTTGTTGCACAGCTACAGAGTACACAAGGCATATCTTACATCCCATAGCTGTTGGACATGTGATGTGTGTTGTGTTACAGCTAGTCGATATTATACATTCTGATATTCCTACCCGGGTTGACAAGACCAGCGTTGTTGCACAGCTACAGAGTACACAAGGCATATCTTACATCCCACAGCTGTTGGACATGTGATGTGTGTTGTGTTACAGCTAGTCGATATTATACATTCTGATATTCCTACCCGGGTTGACAAGACCAGCGTTGTTACACAGCTACAGAGTACACAAGGCATATCTTACATCCCACAGCTGTTGGACATGTGATGTGTGTTGTGTTACAGCTAGTCGATATTATACATTCTGATATTCCTACCCGGGTTGACAAGACCAGCGTTGTTGCACAGCTACAGAGTACACAAGGCATATCTTACATCCCACAGCTGTTGGACATGTGATGTGTGTTGTGTTACAGCTAGTCGATATTATACATTCTGATATTCCTACCCGGGTTGACAAGACCAGCGTTGTTACACAGCTACAGAGTACACAAGGCATATCTTACATCCCACAGCTTTTATAGGTTGAGCATTTCTTCCAAATTTGGTAGGGAAATATTATTAATATCAACTTCACTTGTTTTGTCTTAAGTTGATAAATTTCATTTGTTCCTATTGTTGGACATGAATTATCACAAGAAAGTCACCCAAACTTTTCCAATTAATAAACAGATGATTTCATTCGCAATATAAAAATTAATAGGCTGAAATTTCATATAATAAATTGATTCTCATTTATTATTGTTGAAGGATCTTGATAGTTTTAATAATGTTTGTAAGTAAACATTTGGAATATAGAGTAAACAAGTTTGATGGTATCCATACCGGGTGAGTAAACAACATTAATGTATTGCTATTGAAATTTGAAAATCTAAATTTAATACAAAAAGACGAGGTGTCGATTCACTTAGTATACTCATTATCATAATGTGTGTCGGATTCATTTCAAATGGAATATTAATTAATTGAATTCTATTTTGATTTTTTTTATAGTTCAGTAATAAATATGTATTTATAAAAATTATTTTGTTAAATGTCACTAATATTTTTTATAATTTATTGTAATTATTCACTGTGGACTCATGAATCCGACAAATAATAATATAGACATCCAAGTTTGTGTTTCCTATATTAAATGGTTTATTTCATATAATCACAGTTCTCCATAAATTTATTGAATCAATTCTGTTTTAAAGATGAACAAAAAACATTAATAATAAGTTAAAAACTGTTTTTAGTAATCAAATGAACGAGCATGTTTGCTGCTGTAAATTTTATTATTAATGCTTTGACTCATTTATATTATAATATTGCATTTTTTTAAAAATTGCCAATTGTCACTCGGGATGTGGAACTTTATTCGATAATCTTACATAATGTCAGATATGCCCTCAAAATATACTATTATACATACAACCTTTCCCAAATCGGTTAATAAGTTTGTCTTGTCACTTCCCCGCTGAAATTTTATTTGATTTATTCAATAAATTTCCATTTTTATATATATTAATTGAGTAATTTATACATTTTTGTTAAAAATAGTTTAAATAATTTATTTTAAATAATCTATTATTTCAGTTGGAAATATTTGCGCATTTCTCAGTTTACAGCCGCCCGGTTTTTTGAAAAACGATAAAGGCTCGCTGCCTTTCCAACGACGACGAGTGACTTTACATTACTTTTAATTTACAACAACAAAAATTAACATTCACTTCCCGATGAGTTCCACAATGTGTAAACATGTTACATAATAAAACAAACTACTAAACAATTTAAGTCAAACACATAAAATTATGGCGATTTGTACTTGAAATTAAATATACCTTATGCGAGTCACAATTTTCTTCAGATTTCACATTGCGAAGTATTATTGCTAGTATGTTTTCACAAAAATTATAGTATCATTCTTTATACACATATAAAAATTCCAGTGAGCAAATGTTCACAGTGTAAAATTATCTCAGCAAAACAATTATCTACTCAAAATGAAATCTGAATATCAATAAGGTGGCAATTTAAGAGTAGTTAATGGCAACTTTCTAAATAGTGCCAGAAGTACAATAATGTTTAGTGTCCTAACATAACCTACCTTTTCTATCCATTATCACCCTACTAATAATTGCTTATGCCTGGTAAAAGTGTAATAATTCAAACATTTCTATACTTTTTAATTGCTATAAAACTGGTAGTTTATTACTTTTAGGCAATTAATCCAAGTGATGTATGGTGATGTTAGGTTAGGCATATTATGTGAAAACTAATAACATTGAGATCCATACTTTTATATCTACCAAACCTCATAAAATTATTCCTGTTGAAAGGTCATTAGATGAAAATATTAACTATTTTATGTAATGGCTAAGAAGGAATAGTGAGAATATATTTTCCAATTAGTGCCATAGCTTCAATAATAAAAACTAACGATTGCAGTTAGTAACTACTTGTTTTTTATGGATTTTAATGATCGCATTATTAAAGAGATAATTGACTTTAATTTGAAATGATGAGTGAATGGTTTATCAGATTTAACTATCAAATTGCCACCTAGATTGATTTAACATAAAATAACTAAAAATTATCATCACAAGTAATACGAAAACAGTGATGGTACTGTAATACCACAAATGTTTAGATTATATTATCAGTGTTGTAAATTCTTTTTGAAAGTAAAATAGAATTTCTAATAACTATGTAATTCTACAGCGAATGTAGGCTAAGCGCACTACCTACGTAGTATAATGTTACCTATAGTTATATAGTACAAGGCACAGGTGAGGTCCGCACCTGCGCTGTAAAGCGTTAGAATTATTTCAGGACAACCACGAAGGCTATCCTTGTGTGTGTGTGTATATCTAATATTCATGTTTTATATACAATCATCTTTTTATCAAACTTGTAGGCGATGGCTATGTGTGTTACTAATAACTATTCACTTGGAACAGATATCGGAGCAGAGAATACGGAAACAATTTACGTGACATGTCCACTAGAAAAATATACAACCCGAGAAAAAGCAGATGTTTGCTGAAAAACAATATCATTTAGTCGATAATATTATCTTACACAATATTATATTTAACAGTAAAAGTTAAACATGTATCATAAAGTAGGTACTAGGTAGTTATTGCTTGTCTAATCTGAGATAGATAGATGAAATGTTCTTAATTTTCATGTATCACACATAGCCAAATAACCCAAAAATAAATCTGAGGAAACCAAAAGTATAAAGAGTAATTTAGTTTGATAAAATAATTAAGTAATAATAAATGAATGAACGGTTTCCTTAAAATGATTAGACAAATGAGAATGTAACATTCGAGTATATAATTACACAACTGAACATGGCGTTCCTTACATACCTATGGTGTGCATTTTACGTTATTATACTATTATTTTATCTTTCTTTATCTAATGTCTGTAATTTATCTACACATTGCTTTACAATACAAAACAACCTGTAGTGTGGTCATTTAATACTTCCGCAGAACATAATCAGCATTCACTTTAAGAATAATGGTTGGGTCTCCTGCATAAAATCTCCAAACAGATAATTCACATTCAATTATGCGTTTTTATTTTACATTTTTCCAGACCGGTGCCGGATATTTTTATATTTTTAATATTATACGCATATTATGTATTTATAAATTTATATGTGTAAAGTGTAAAATAAACGCATTGTAGAATTATAATATTACTTAGGACTATGTACGGCAGTATCAATATTACACGTTTTGTAGTTCGATACTCGTTTCTTGAAATTTAGAACATGTTTTCATTATTTACTTAATTGTAATTTTATCTAATTCATTTCAATCGCACTAGTATAATTTATTTTATGTCGAAGAATCTTCGCTCACCGATAATTATCCGATAGTAGTCTCTCGTAAACTGGGGTTTAGGACTGGATTAGGCTTCATGCGGGCAGGAAAGAGGAGGGGTGGAGGGGGCTAGCACACACTGCGCAGGTCCCTCTCACGGTGGCGCTGCGCCTGGCGCCGCCGGAACTCGTGGAACTCCTCCTTCATGGCGCGAACCCGCGCCTCCATGTCGCGCGGACGGGGTCGCTCCGTGGGGGTGGAGGCGGGCGGGGTGGGGGACACAGGGTCAAACTCGTAGTGTGCGTCCACCGAACCCGCGTCGCCTGTTGCTGTGGGGGCCAGCAGCGCCAACTCCAGCCACAGAGGGGTGGGGGGCGGCGGCGCTCGGTACGGCGGGGGCCGCCAGTCGCCAGAGTCTCCGCTGCGGTTCCGCTGGGAGGTATTCTTGCTCCCAAAGCCGGAAGAGGAGGAGCGGCTCTCGGGGGACGGCTCGTGGTCGGGGCGGCGCGCCAGTTCGGGGGCGGAGCGCGCCAGGCGACGCGGAGAGCGGCGCGGGGGCGCGGGGCGTTCCTCGCGGATGGCGCGCAGCGAGGGCAGTTCCTGCGAGTAGCGCTGGTGCACGGAGCGCAGGCGCGCCAGGCTGGGCGGGGTGGGGAAGGAGCGGTCCCCAGAGCTCGGCTGACGCACGGAGCTCAGGTCGCTAAAGTAGACGGGCGCCCAAGGGGACCAGGCGGCGGGGGAGGAGGCGCGGAAGCCGGGCGGGGAGTAGGCCACGGGGAGCAGCGCGGGCGGGTAGAGGAAAAGGCGCGCGCTCTGTCCGGAGCCCTCAGAGCGCAGGCTGAGGCGGCTGGGGCAGGGCACGAGGGGGGTGGCGCCAAGAAGCCCTCGCGCGGCGCGGCAGGAAGCCGCCCTCGTCTGAGGAGCAGCTGGCGAGGCTGGCGCTGGAGCCGCGCAGCACGAAGCGCCCGTCAGCCGCGCGGTGGATGCTGGCGAGCTCGGCGCCGGGCCCCACGTGCCTCCAGTAGCGGGGCTCCCCGGAGCAGCGCTCCCGAGGCCAGATCCAGTTTGCCAGGAATTTCAGGCAGACGCTTACACTTGATATTCCGCTCCTTCTAAATCTGTAATCATTAGATTTGACCATGTTACTAATGCATACGGGGCCGACTTTAACTTATTGGAAGTCCAGAGCACTTTAGGATAATGGGGTCCCTAGACGATGGTATGTCAGAGGACTATTTTATTAAAAGCAGACAAAAGGAGTAGGTGTCAGAAACTAGGGTCCCCTATGGATCGCGGAGCTAATGGAAAAGAAGAACCTAAATGCATAGGCTTTCCATATATTTAAAGACGCAACTTTTCATAACAACGAGAAAATTAATGATGATGTAAATATCGTCGATCCAATGCCAAAACCGAGAATTTGCAGAATGTCCATTTGAGATGTAGAGTTTAGAGTAGAATTTGAAATCATAAATTTTTTCAATTAAAACAAAATGAAGTTATTTGCATAACTAACAACTTGGTTATTATTTTATGGTTATTATTTGAATAATTATTAACTTTCACTACGCGACACACTCAAATAATTTATACGGTAACGGGTATAGGTACATTTATTTATTTTACACTAAAATGAAACAATCTTCAAGGTGACTAAGTACACTCCTCATTTGTAAGCCATTCCATAAACGGCGATAAGTTTCAGAACAATCTAGACATTGCATTCATAGACTTTTGTAGAGGATTTTGGTTCTTTCAAGAATGTTTCATTGGTATCACTTTCCACAAAATGGAATATTCCACATGGTCCTAGTATGTTCTAGATCTTACTACATTTGAAAACGGCATTTCTGAAAATTTGCTTTTTTGACATTGTACAGATGATTATGTGAATATTTTTGGATCTTTTTACATGTGAAAAGAAGAAAAGTTCTTAAAAAGTAAAAATACAGGCATTTGTTTAAAATGACATGACAAAAAGACATTATCACCTGATTTTCTGTATCCAGTTTGCATCCGATTGTAAAAGTGGAAAAATAGAATTTCACATTAGAAAACATTTAGGTATTAATAGCAGATTTTCCGACTTGTACTTTTAAAGTAATTGGCAAAGAACATTGGTTAAATAGCATACTGACAAATGGAATTATATTTATCCTGATTTGACCGCGTAATGTTATGAATATATAGTTGGAACTTACTTTTTGAAAGGCACTTGAGTGCTAGGGTCTCCATTGCGTAAGTCGGTGACACGGCAGGCTACCATGTTGTATGCTGTAATCGAATGATTTCTGAATATTAATGGTGATATCGCCAGTTCTGGTGGGCTAGTCAGTTAGAAGCCAGGGGCCACATGCTCTCCTCAGGGTAATAACACCATATTGCGACTAAGAAGAAAGCGGATGAAACAATAGCGCAGGTGATGGTTGCCGCATGGCAGATGGGTTCAGTTGCTAATCAAATGGAACATGAGACTATTCATCAGACGCCATACCACAAAGTTTAGAATCACAAATTCTCCGCAATTTTTTTTTTTCTTTTCTCCGATTTTGGACTCTATACAAAATGAATGTTTCTTCCAAAATGTGTGATAAGGCTTTTGAAATAAGGAAGGACTACAAAAAAGTTCTAGTAACACTATGTCTAAATCATTACAGAACCTATCCTGATATACAATAGCATATTATCTGAGTATTTTTTAAAAATTATTGTTATAATGACTAAAAGTTTTGGTGATTTGCGACAGTTAAATTAATATTTTGAGACAGTGAAGTGATTCTAGATAGAAATTTAAATGATTTACACAAAACACGCATTTTGATCTAGCTGACAAAGTTGTCTTTAGCTGACAAAGTTGTGATTTCAAAAATTCATGTAGACATGGTATTTGAAAAATCTTAATGTTAATTTGCACAAACAAACATGCATTTAGATAATAATTTTGAGTGACATTTTGTACACACACTAACGTTATTAGTATGTTTCATTAAAATAATGATAAAGTATGTGTTAGGTTCTAGGTCTACCTGGTAGCTGTAGCTATTATACATACTTGTTACAAGTTTTTCGTCATGTAGAAATATTACAGCTTATTGTATAATGAATGTTAGTAATCATTTTGATTCGATGCTTTGTTAGTTTTACTTTTTATTGTGTCCCATTCAATTAACAACTAATTATGATTGAGAGCATGCAGGGTGATAATGAGAAACAATATAATATAATATTCACATTAATGTTAACAATGACATACATTAAACAATTTAAAACAAATAAAATTCATTCCCTCAACATAAACCGAAACAATATTGAATATAAAATAAACAAATTCCCTTTACAATATCGAATATAAAATAAATATTTTTAAAAAGATTTCTGGATACCAAAAGATAGTGTGCCAAGGTTTGTAAATTAAGTATTCTGATACACATTTAAATTACATTTAGGTTAAAATATTTCATGAAAATCAAAAGATGATGATTAAAATTTCAATTACATAGGTATTAAATTACATTTATTTCTAACAACCAAGACACCAAATCATAGGATACAAAATAAAATGAAATGCAATGATAATAATATGAACTTCTTTGTCGTCAATATGGTACAATCATGCTTTTAAGCAAATTGTTAGTTGAATAATTATCCCGCCACCGTTCAAGTAGATTGAAACTACGTATTATCGTTTGAATTAATTTAATTTTCGTTTAAAAATTCAAACATACGACCTCTGGCAATACACCTCTCCTAACTCACCCTTTTCCTGTTTTCTTCGTTTTCTTTTATTACAAATCTTCACGGCGCAGACAGATAGTATTATGGCCACAATGAAGAAGAGGATCCCCCCCACCACCCCCGCTGTGATGGCCTTATGCTTCACCCGGGCCGGAACAGGAAACTTCACTTCCTCCGAGCTTTCGTAACTCGTCACAGAGTTGGCTAGGACCCTGAAGTAGTATGTCCTACCACCGACTAGATTTTTAACTGCAAAGTTGAAATAAATTCATCATTGGTTGGGAGCTTATAGTCACACACAGACTTTGAAGAATTCTTGGAAATACTTATTTTAAAAACGTGGTGCAATTACCTAAATAACTAGTTTCTTCAGGCCGAATCTGTCCCCTATTGAGCGTTTTCCATTGTGCATCCGTTCTATACTTAATGGTATAAAACTGTATGAGGTTGGACCTTTCTAGAGGCTGTTGCCACGTTATTAGGAAACCATTGCTGATCTCAGTAACAGTTAGGTTCCTGGGAGGACCTGGCTTAGGACCTGTAACACACAAAACTAGTTAAGCGACCTAAAGTAAACATGTTTGTAATCATATTCCAATCATTATGGATGCCACTCATACTTTCGCATGCCTTCTAAATATAAATTTACCAATATTTTTTCAATAGTTTGTTAAGTAAGTAAGATATTGAAGAATTTCAAGTTCAGTAAAGTACATACCTCGAACAATGTTAATTGAAACTGAAATCAAGTCAGATAATGTTATAAAGCATGCAATATTATGTAGTACAACACAAAAAAAGACCAACTAAGGCAAGCATGGCTACTACAGAAGGAAAGGGAAGAAGCGTTGTGTTGGTGCAAGGTGGCAGTGAGATGTAAAGTGTGAGAAATAATAACAAAAAAGTGGAAAACTGATAAATGATGCAGTACCTTTAGGTCGCAAGACCGTGGGTAAACAAGATGGCGCCTGTGGAATCAGTCGGAAAAATAATAACACTAGTATAATCAATTATTTCTGGAATCAAAATAAAAACAACAATTGTGATTTTCCATTGCAGAGTAGCCGTGGATTATCGTCCACGGTAAGGAAGAAAGGAGAGAGATGATTCCACACATCGGAGTTAGGTGTTAATGGAGTAAAGTGAGTTGCCAGCATTGGGAGATGCAAGATAATACCCGGGGAAGGCCCGACTCGCGAGATCTTCTGAAGTACACAAGCGTTATTACTACGGCATCTACTAATACTCATAGATTATAGGTCAAAACTAATCAACAAAATTAAGTTATAATAATAAAGTAATGAGAAATAATCAAAATTACTCTAATCTCGAATATTCATGCAACATTGATCAAAATAATAATTTAACTACAGTAATATTAGTAAAAAAGGAATAAATAAAAAGTCAATATCGCAAAACAATAACGAACAGCTTGTGTGGGTATGGACATTAAAAAAAGAAACGAAACAGGAACTCTAAAAACAAATTGAAAAGAAGCTATTGGCTGATGGATGAATGTTAGTACCGGCATCATCAGGAGCATGTTGAAACACTTTCTCATCAGGAGCAGTCGGTAGAGGTTGTATTCCAACTTTTCTAGGAAGACCTACATCTGGTCACCATAATAACTCATTATTCTTACGTCCACGCAGAAGACAATATTTAAACATTACTTTAAAATAAGTATGTATTCGATCATTGTTAAAAACACACAGGCTACAATTTACTGTCAAAGTTTATGCAGATCATGATGATGAAGAATTTTTTTTAGTAAATATTATCAAACTTTAGTTTCTACTTGAACAAACACTAATTTACTAAAACTTCAAGAAATACATTTTGGATTTTTGTTTTTTCACAAAACACATGTGATATCACAAAGTAAAAAGGAATGCCAAAAGTTTATTGAACAGAAAATTAGTTTTACCTACATAGATTATTTAATTATTGTTATTAATGTTAAATGTTATTTTATAGGTATAGAATACAATAAACAAACGTAAAATACATCCGAAAATAATTAGGTATTCTTACTGTAGATTAGAAAATTTGCATACCTATGTGCAACATCAAACTCATGTAAATTTCCACATTATATCTTGATTTATTTATTGAAACATAAAAATATGTTCATCAATACAAAATCACACAAATTATCAAAAAAAAAAAAAGTTAAAAAAAATTCAAAAGAGGTAGGTACCCAGGTAAAATATTTTTTGAATGTTTATCATTATGGAGTACTTTTATTTCTTACTAGACTTTATTTATTTGGGGACTGGAAGATGTTCAAAATTGTTTAAATATGTGAAATATGTATAAATGATCTTACCTAGAGTTCTGATGGTGATAACTTTACTCATCATTCCTTCTCCTATAGTATTTTTACCAATCACCTCAAACTCATAAGTTGTGCCCGGAGAGAGTCTATTGATTGTTACCTGAAAGAAAAAAAACAAAAATAAATATAGTTATTAATATGTACCTATTGTATCGATTAAAAGCAATAAATGGCAACACTGTTGTGAAATCCATGAAAAATAATGAACATAACAAAAGCGTACTCGGGTACGAAGTAAGTCCAGGAATCTTGGATTTTTGGATCTGGCGAGCTGGTATATGGGTTCCTTATAATAAGCACATTTGACAAATAAAAAATGAAATATTGCAAGTTTGTCCTAAACTTTTTTTTAGACTAGCATTGAATTTGACTAACCTTGGAAGAATAATTTTAAGAAATGATGACATTTTCATTTTTTATTGATAACTTAACAAATTATCTAACTAACCATCACTCCATTTCGTTTGCAGAGTAGATAGAACGCCACACCTCTATCCTGGCACACTTCCTATGCTTCTACTACATTCATACATCTTTCAGAGTTCAGAGTTTAAAAAAATAAAAAAAAAGTATAATTCGACTTACTGAGGTGGCTCCCGAAGGTGTGACGGGGATCTTGATCCACTCGGAGACCCCCGACTCCCGGTACCAGATGGTGTAGTCCTGCTTGTAGTCCGGGCCCCCGGAGTACCCTGGGAGCCAGTGCAGCGTCACCGAGAACTCGGTGGCCGTGCCCGAGAGATTGTAAGGGGCGTGGGGTTGGGTGCCCTCAACTACCAGTTGGGTTCCAGTCATGATTGTGGCTACCTGGAATACCAAACAGAGATTTATTAAATTAGAACTTGCAGTATTGAAAACAGAATAAGTCTTTGCGTAAGAATAAAAATAATTTGCTTAAAATAAGTAAGTACATAAATGTACAAGTAAAGACTATTACTATCTGTCACGCAGGACTGACAAAGTTACAATACTATTTATTGCTGCTTTAGATTTCTTTAAGGAGATGATATAGTTTCTGGATAACTACCTCAATTGTCCAGATAATATGCATGATGTGGTGGGTGCTTATTATATTTTCAGTATTAATTATGAAGTTGATATGGGAGCTGATGTTTTGATGTGTGTATAGTATAAAAATGACCAATAATATTATAAAAAAGACAATGTTTCCAACAGACCTCATTACTAGCCACACACTGGTAGAAGCCAAAGTCGGACCTCCGCAGGGTGTCAATGGTGATGTTGCCCCCGTTGATCCGGACCCTTGTCCTCTGCAGCGGGGCGCCGTCCCGCCTCTTCCACTGCAGCTGCGGCCGCTGCGTCCCCTCGGCCTCCTGCGCTTCGCAGTGCATCTCCACCGACTCGCCCACCTTGCGCTGGTACATGGACTCTGGCTCCAGGGTGAACACGGGCGGCTTGCGGACCAGCACTTCCATTGGACCTGATGACAAATACAATTACTAGAAATTAATAAATAATAATAATTATCATCATCATCGATCTATATCCGCTCCTTTTATGGAGCATACGGGTTCCACAACTGTTTCCAAGCTAAGAGATCTCCGCGAATTCCCATGCAACCTCGAAAGTCAGATCTAAGTCCCTGACCCATCAGGTGTAGTTCTGACATAAACTAACTAGGATCCTAAGTAACCGACTTTTGAGTTTTGAGAATAGGTGTCTCATGCTTGCCTATTTTACAAGGCGTCAGGTTCTCGGTGTCCTAGATGCTTACTGAGATGACAATTTAATAATACAACTTGAAGATTTTTGAATTATTGCAGCCTTAACATAAATAATTTTGTACACAATTTAATTTAATTTGATTTCACATTTCAGAAGGGCACAACAATATGGTTGAGCTTATTTGATCTCTTTGTGTCTGCATTATGTGAGTCGATAATTAAGCTGTTTTGAGCGACCGCTTCAAAAAACTTATACAGCTAATTAGCTACCCAATGGGTTTGGGCTATGTATGTATTTACCAGAAGATCCCTGAGTCCCCTGGGCATTATACGGTGTGCACGTGTACCGCCCCTGATGGTTCTGGTTGACCCTGGTGAAGAGCAGCGAGCCGTTGTTCATGATGACGATGTCCTTGGTCTGGTAGGGCTCCAGCAGCCTCTTGTCCTTGGTCCAAGTGACGTACTGCAGCGGGGGGTTGGCCTTGATGTAGCACTGCACCACCCCCGCCAGGCGGAAGGGAAGGTACTGCACCGTGGGGGTGAATGTCACTTTCGCCGGATCTGAAATGAAAACGTTTTATGAAGCAGTCAATTAACACTTGTTAAGTTGACACTGATATTTGTAGAGGAGTGAGAGAGATGTTTTTGTGGATGTAAAACTCTGAAAAAAAAAAAAAGTCAGAGAATTTATATTCTATGAAACTTACACAAAGCGTTCTCACAACTTACCACATCTGCTATAGAATGTTATCAGTTGATAAACAAAATTTAAATTCGGTTTTAGAGATTGGAATTAAGTTTTGACTTACATTCAACATTCAAGTAGGCAGAGGCACTCTGCGGCTCCCCAATCCCGTTGGACACCTCACACAGGTACTGTCCGCTGTCGTCGGCCGCTACGGGGTTGACGACCAGCGAGCCGTCGCGGCGGATGGTGACGCGAGTCTCCAGCGACGCCACCTCCTTCACGGGGGCGCCCTCGCGGAACCACTTCACCGTCACGTTCCCGGGCAGCGCCTTGGCCTCGCACGAGAACTGCACCTTCTCGCCTTCCAGCTTGGTCTGGTTGGTTGGCGGCATCTTCACAGTCACACAGCGGTTAGACACAATATAAACTACCCCGCCTTAACGAAGATTGGAGTAATGTGTTTTATGACTTGTAGCCGAATATCTTTATATAACAGCTAAAAGTAATAACGCGCAGGCTATAGAGGGGCCCTAACGGTCAAAAACCATTCTATGATTGTCAAACACGAAGTTGGCTATAGTTTGCAGCAAAACAAATGCCAATGTTTTACAAATGCCTAATGCGGCCTTGGCATATCGACAGTAATCAACTGTCACTATCAACAGTAAACGTACTTTAATTTACAAATTGATCACCTAAATTAAGAAAAACTGGTAAATAATGTAAATATGTTGATAAAAGGAAAGTTTTTATACAAATAATACCCATGTTAGGACAATTATTTATTGAAATCAATTACCTGTGAAATGTGACTCCTTTAACACCTTTGACACTCTTACTGCTACAACCAAGCATACTACAATTCACCATTGCCGTTTTTGATGATTAAAATCAGGAAGTATCCACGTTATTTACTAGCAAAGCGACGAAAGTGACAGTTATGCGTCTGTTGTCAAACAAATAATAATGGCCGCCAGCAGAGTGAAGTTGTCGCTAACCAAAAATTTGCAACGCTTCCGCTCTATGGGTAACGGCGAAAGGGCCTCTCTATAGCCTGCGCGCGTCATTACTCTAAGTATAACAGGCACTACATGATGCAATAAATCATTATAATGTACCTTATTCTAATGGTGTATGGGGCACTGGTTTAATACAGCAAGTGCAGTGTTTCTTGATAATTTATTATATGAAGCAAGATAATCAGTATTAGGTACACTTTGATGGTTTAATGATTCCATTGATTTTTCACTACCTATTATTGTTCTATAGCCTGACCTCCGAACGAATGGACATAGGATATTAATGCCACAAATTTAAGCTGCTGAAAAGAATTGTGACAATCAAACCTGTTTTTTTTTTTAAATAAGACTTCTGAATTTGAGCTATTATATTCTGCTGCAAAAGTCAAAAACACATTATAACAATCTAAAACACATATCTTTTGGTAGGATGTTAAAAATTATTGCCAAATATAAGAATGAATCTCAAGTAATGCATAATTACTTGAATCAGTAATGTTTTGTATTAACTTGTTTACGACTTTGCGATGAAAATATTTACCGAATCAGATACACCTTTTCGTATGGTAGCAATAATCACTATTGTATTAATACACCGTGTCCCATGATGAGACCGCGAAACTCCAGAGGGTGATTATTCATGATATTCTGAGAAAAAAATCTTAATAAAGTTTTTCAAAAAACTCAATTCTAATTTCTCAAAAAAATTATTAAAATATGAATAAAAAATCACGCGTGTAATACCGTCAATTTTTGAACTGGCTCACACCACGTGACCGGCACCAATAAGCGCGAAGAAATCACATATTAAAGATTCAGATATGAAATTCGAATTTTGAATGTCCGTACAAGGCGTACCAGAGCGGACCCCACACTCCTCCCCGCCCACCGCCACCCCGCCCCGCCGCTAGCACTTCAAACAGAAGCCAGTATTACACTCGTCGCTTTTTATGAATACTTTTTTAAAATTGATTATTGGAAATGCCCGGATCAAAAAACTTTATAAGGATTTTTTTTCTCAGAATACCATGAACAATCACCCTCCGGAGTTTCGCGGTCTCATCGTGGGACACGGTGTATATTATCACTCTAACTACCTATATAATGACAATGCAGGCATGTATCACTCGACATCTGGTGTTTTGCTATTTATAAAATAGAATAGAATAGAATTATGTTTCGTATTCAGTTATATTAAAATTACATATTTGTATATTTATATTAGAGTGACATTTTATTTAATCAAATATCGCTTTTGCCAGTCAAAATGTTCAGGAAAAGAACTTGCATACCGAATATGAATGGATTAAAAATAATTGATAAATACATGTTTTAAAGATATTAGAAAAATAAATCTTATCTTTGGCAATACTTTAAGAGAAATTTCTAATAGTCTTAGATATTAAGATGTGTTTGTATTAAAGCACATCACATGAATGGTTAGATGATAAAGCAAACTTAAAAAAAGTTTAAGTCCATGAGTGTAAAAGTAATTTTAAACTGTCATATTATTAATCTTTTACTTTAAAATATTATGAGACAAATTACATATACCAAAATTTAATTTACAGTTATTTTGAGAGTTAGACTTATAAACATTTTTTTTAAAAAACTGTTTTAGAAATTATGTGTGTGTAATAGTATACTGTCCGTAGAATAGAAATGTAATTGGGTTAAGTTTAAAGAAAATTAAGATTTTTGCAAAATATTTTCGATGTTTCTTGCACACACTCTTTCTAATCACTGGACGGTACTAAGGTATCAAAGAATCAATAAAACATTGTTACAAACATCAAGACAGATCAATTCGTGATTTTGAAAAAAAATCCGTTTAAGTTAATACTACTACTTCTAGTACCAATCACGAATTGATTTGTTATGAAATAGAAAAGATTAAACTATTATAAAGTTAGGTGGACAAAAGGATGAAACAAAAATGGAATAAAATGGAAATTAAGTGGAATGAGGCGAGATGATTGTGTATGAAATTTGTAAAGGAGCTGATTTCCTTTAGTTTACAGCCCCCAAACAGGATATTTGTCATCAGGGGTGATTTAGGTTGAGCGCCTCAAGTTACCAGATCATTGCCAATTAGTTCGGACTCGGGAGGGACAAATTATTATTATGAGAAAACAAATGTAAGGAAATGAAATCAGAGCAAGCCAAATTATACAATAATGATAACTCAAGACAGTTTTCATATTCAGAAATGCAACTGGTAAACAATAATGATAATAAAAGATATTGAATTCAAATAAATATCATTCAGGAGGACAATGTACCTACTTAATAAATATATTGGCTTATTGCATTAAGTATTGTTACTAATGTTTACAAAATTAAATTTAAATGTAAGTAGGACTGTTTTGGAATCTCCTAAAACATGTTTTGGTACATGGGTTTGTGCTTTATGCTATTGAGAATGGGGTTTCAGGTACGATTCCCGATTGGGTATCCGTTTTTTCAATATTTAATTGTAAGTTGGATAATAATATATTGGAAAAATACAAACAGAATATAATATATTTTTAGTAAATTATAAATCGTGATGGTTATTGTAGGTCATTATTGTGTCTATACCCAGTAATATTAACAATCTCATGGATATTTAATATTATTTGTAGGTTTCTTATTACAAAAGAATTCATTAGTTTTACCTATTGCAGCATTATAGGTACTAATTATATTATAGACAAGACAACATGGTTCATTGGTTAAACCCAATTGGTGTCAATAAATAAACAGTAAACAATGAATGAAATAATTCAATTCCATTCAAATAACTGCTAGATTAACAACGATATTAATTTAAAGATGAACTTTTTAAGGCAAAACAAAAATGGACATTTTTGACAAGTTCCTAGCGCACCCGAAGTATATTTTGTACAGATTTTTTAACGAGCTTGTACGGAGTTGTCAAAATTACGTGGATTTTGTGATAAAATATTTTAACACAACAGTATATATTTTTTATCTTGAATTGGATATATAAATAAAAAGGTGAAAAAATGCAATAGACGCGAAAATAAACAAGGAAGTGCAAGATACAGATGGCAGAAGGGAACTGGTTAGGTTAGGTTGACGTGCAGTAAAGTGAAGGTAGGTAAGGTTGCTAGAACGGAGTAAGAAAGGGTTTGGTTAGGTAGGTTGGTTTGACGTGCAGGAAAGTGAGGTTAGGAAGTCAAGTTGAGAGTAGGGAGTAAGGTGGGGTATCGTTTTGGTTTGGTTTCTGCAGATGATTTACCGTGATGACGGCGCCGCCCGCTATAATCACCCTTGCAGTGTGGGAAACTTGCCCCTCACCGTTGCGCGCGATGCACGTGTAGTCCCCGATGTCCTCGTGGCGGATGTTGGAGATGCGCAACTCGGTGCCATCATTGAAGATGCCAATAGTAGCGGAAGGCTCCACAGGATTGGCATCCTTGTACCAGAGGATCTCCGGGGTGGGAGTGCCCTCCGCCTGGCAGTTGAGAATGATAGCATCTCCTGGAAGAGAACATTTCAAAATTAATCCAAATTCAAAAGGCACTAGAGACACTTAAAATATCTAGGCGCTTTGATCGACCATTTTATAATAAAATCTGATCAAACCACGTATTTCTCACAGACTTTAGGTATCGTGGTTTAAGGGGCTACTAGGTCCACCCTTTGTTAATTGTAAAATGTAGTAAGCGCCCGGATGAGCGCTCGTTAAAACACGACCAAAATCCGATCGAACGTCGCGCGCTGTTTGGTTTCATTATTATTTGCATCGCGTACATCGCGTGCATCGCGTACACGATAATCTTTTTCAAATTTAATATAGTAAAATCTACGGAATTTGATATAATAAAAAATCTACTAATGTTTTACAAATTTTAATCAGATAATGCACTAGATATATACGTATTCTTTAATAAGTGGGAGAAAGAAAGGTGATGCGTGGTGGGACGACGAAGTCAAAAAACTCGTAAAAGAAAAGAAGAATGCGTGGATAAATTTGCTTTGCTGTCAATAAACGGAATACGAGTGAATATGTTTTTGCTAAACGTGTGTATAGTGAATGTAAGAAGAAGGTTAAACAGGGTGTGTGTGAACGAAAGAGAAAATTGAATGAAGAGGAAGGAATGAAAATGAGTGACAATTTCCACGAAAATGTCAAAGTTTTCTGGAAGGCGGTGAAAAACTCTCGGAATAGTAGTGAAAGTGGACGTATGACAGTTGTAAGGGCCAAGGATGGAAAAATGATAACAAGTGAGATTGGTATAAAAGACAGATGGAAGGAAAACTTTGAGGAAGTGTACGAATCGCACACCGGTAACTCGGGCGGTGTATCAACATTACCTGAGCTATGTTTGAATGCAAATGATGAAGAAAGCCCGATTAGTATGAAAGAAATTATCAGGGCTGTCAGATGTATGCGGAATGGTAAAGCGCAAGGCTATGATAGTGTTGCAGCAGAGTTTTATTAAGTCGGGTGGTAAAATAATTCTCACATGGCTACATAAACTTTTTAACTTGTGTCTAACGGAGCACAGCACAGCACTCCACTTGATTGGAGGAGAGCTGTGGTTATGCCTTTATACAAGGGAAAGGGTTCTAAGGTTGAGTGCGGGAATTACAGAGCTATCAGCCTTTTAAGCGCTGTTGGTAAAATATATGGAAGAATACTGATTGAGAGAGTAAGAAATGTGACTAAGGATAAAATATGGGATGTTCAGAGTGGATTTATTAACGGCAGAGGATGTATGGATCAAATATTTGCGTTACGCAATTTGTCGGAGAAGTTTTTGGCGAAAAACCGGAAGCTTTTCTGCGCTTTTTGTGACCTGCAAAAAGCATTTGATCGTGTTGATAGGAAAAAGCTATGGATGGTCTTTATCTGAGTATGGAGTGAACGACAACCTTGTCCGCGCTATTGCTTCCTTGTACAAAGACAGTGTAGCGTGTGTAAGGGTAAATGGGTCATTCACGTCGTGGTTTGACATCCCAAAACGAGTCAAACAGGGATGTGTGATGTCACCATGGTTGTTTAACATATACATGGATAATTGTATGAAAGAGTTGAAAAATATGGGCGTGGGAGCGAGAATGAGTGGTATGATTGTTAGTTGCCTTTTGTACGCCGATGACGCAGTGCTTCTTGCTGATAGCGAAAGAAGAATTGCAGTCCTTGGTTACAAAGGTTTACGATGTGTGCAAGGAGAGTGATCTATTAATGAACGTGGAAAAGTCAAATGTGATGGTTTTTGAAAGAAATGAAAATATGACTAAGTGTAAGATTGTAGTAAATGGCGATAGCTTGAAACAGGTGGAAGAATTTGTATATCTGGGAAGCATGTTCACAAGTGATGGAAATATGGACAAGGACATTGAAAGGAGGGTTAGTGCCGGTAACAGAATTAATGGTGCCTTAAAGTCGGTAGTATCTAATAAGTGCTTATCAAAAGAGGCTAAATTGGCAGTGCATAATGGAGTTCTGGTACCAACCCTTATGTATGGAAGCGAAGCATGAGTTGGAAAAAATAAGGATGAAAGTAAATTGAATGCAGTTGAAATGCGATCTCTCAGGCGAATGTGTGGTAAAACTATGTATGATAGGTGCACTAATGTTGAAATTAGAGCAGAATGCAAGGCTGAGATAAGCATTATCGACAAAATTAAGAAAGGTCTTTTACGTTGGTTCGGTCATGTAGAGCGAATGGGATGATGAAAGAACGGCTAAAAAAAAATATATGATGCAACTGTGCCTGGATGTAGAAGTCGAGGAAGGCCGAGAAAGACATGGCATGATCAAGTAAAACAAGTGCTTGAAAGTGGGCATGTAAGAAGTCGGAATAATCGACGTGCGTGCATGAGAAGATGTATGAATGTGGAGGAAGCAAGAGAAGTATGCCAGGACAGAGTGGCGTGGCGTTCTATCCTCTCTGCCCACCACTTCGGGGGAAATGGCGTGATGGTTAGTTAGTTAGTTAGTTAGTTAGTTAATACATTTTTTTTTTAAATCATAAGATTTACTGTTTTTGTGTTATGCATCAAATGTTATTAAAAACAGGGGGTTTCTTTAAATTAATTGTGATTCAACGAAATATTTAAATAAAAATTTTAGTCCGATAATTCACTAGAAAAAGAATTAATAATTACGTCATATTTTTTTAATTTTTATTTAATGAACCATGAAGTACAAGGGAATTTTGCCCCGACGTACATGAATGTATGGGGGACCCCGTAAGGGGCCTTAAACCACTTATTAGTTTGATTGTCAACCTGCCCAATACTCATATATATACAAATATACATATTACGCAACGTATAAAGGAGGATTATGCATTATTAGGTAGGTAGTAGGTACCTAGTTTTACCAAAGACGTTTATTATTATTCGCATGTTGGAAAAAACGGAAAAAAATGATGGATTTAAAAAAAAGTTTTCAGTCTCTGCTCCTGTTTTTTTGAGGTTCCCAACTACCAACTAAGATTAAATCTTGGGTGTAGGTACCATTGGCAAATTGTACGATAAAACAGAAAACGGAAAATTTCAGATAGATGAACGAAAAACATCGCGATTATGCTGTTTCATAGGAATAACGCGTTTTTATTTTACAACAAAAGCGAACTTAAAATTTCAGAAGAAAAGCATAAATGTTTTTTACATAGATGTTATGGTAAACAAAGGATATTATTTAGGAAATTAAAAAATATTTTCCAAGGAGATTTCTTTTATACCTTGAACTGGATCCCGAAAAGGACGAAACACGAACAAACTCTCTCAATCCTTCACTTGAATTTGATATTTTATTTACTGAAGGACCGTTCTTGAGAGTACAAACATAATGTTAACAACAGTAAACCAACTGAAGAGCAAGACACTAGACTAGTGAGTAGGTACTTTTGTTACTGAGAAACTGTACCTATTTGTATTTAGAAGTCGAGGGGAAATTGTAAATGATAAAGTAATGTGAGGTGCAAACTTCCACTTAAAATACATAACTAACTAACTAACCATCACGCCATTTCCCCGAAGTGGTGGGCAGAGAGGATAGAACGCCACGCCACTCTGTCCTGGCATACTTCTCTTGCTTCCTCCACATTCATACATCTTCTCATGCACGCACGTCGATTATTCCGACTTCTTACATGCCCACTTTCAAGCACTTGTTTTACTTGATCATGCCATATCTCTCTCGGCCTTCCTCGACTTCTACATCCAGGCACAGTCGCATCATATATTTTTTTTTTAGCCGTTCTTTAATCATCCATTCGCTCTGCATGACCGAACCAACGTAAAAGACCTTTCTTAATTTTGTCGATAATGCTTATCTCAGCCTTGCAACATTAGTGCACCTATCATACATAGTTTTGCCACACATTCGCCTGAGAGATCGCATTTCAACTGCACTCAATCTACTTTCATCCTTATTTTTCCAACTCCATACTTCGCTTCCATACATAAGGGTTGGTACCAGAACTCCATTATGCACTGCCAATTTAGCCTCTTTTGATAAGCACTTTAAAATACGCGGTGAACCAAAACTCGATGTACAAGCGGGAAACCAGTGAATCTACGTAATATTTAGAGTCGATTTTGTAGAATTTTTAAATTTTATTTGACCTATACTTTTCGAGAAATTAATTTCATAACACCTCTTATTATCAAATTCCACCATCCAAAGACTCCAACACTTGGGCCAATACACGAAACGTGTGACGTAGATGTCTAGTGATGACGTAGATGCTTATTGATGACGTAGTGAGTGACGTAGTGGGTGACTAGACACCTCAGAAACGGAAGTATTTTTTAAGTATGGAGTGTCACTTCTCTGAAATTCTTGTTCGAAGGTTACAAAGATATTTTTTTAACTCTATTTACATTTTCCTTTTTAGGTTCGATAGTGTTTTGATACAATTAGGATCTGTATTTGAAGTACATAAATAATATTATGGATGTGGTTTGGGAATTGTACCCCAAATAACGAATTTTAATATTCGCCATAAAACCTTATGCGGATTATTCGATCGTATAACGGAAAGTCATAAAACAAAAGTAATTGTTCGGTTTGAAGGCAAAAGTTCAAGTTCTTTAATTTTTTCGTAAGATTTTCCCATTTTCCGAACATCGATGTGATTTTTAATTTCAGTACCATATTTTTTAAGACATATAATATAATAAAATATATAATAATTAAATAAATACTGAACATATCAGAAGACAATTAATACGTACAAAGCAAAGATTCGAGTTAAATATTGTTTGCGTTCTCATTTTGTCTATTTCTAGCTTAATCTTTAGAACACCAACGTCATAATTATTTTAACATAAATATATATAATATAAAAAACACGCGAGGTACCATTGCTTTACGCGAAAACTTAATTATCTACGGCACATAAAGTTCACATTTTACAAGTCAATACAAAAATACACGCGATAATAAAAAATATTAATTGTACAAATAGCCTAGTAGAAAAACCTTTCTCTTACCCGCACCCAATGGTGCATAGGGCACTGCATTGGCGCACCAAGTGAAAAACAAATATTATGAAATGTCAATATTAGATATTATTTTGTAGTGGCAATAAAGCACTCATACCTATTGGTACTGAGATTTTTTGGGGCTAATTTGGAACTTTTTTCCATTTACGAGTTATGAATATGTGCGTAGTAATTCACATCGCGACATTTCACGAAACCTTTACTTGAAAAGCATTCCAGTTATTACGAGTATAACCTTTCTTATATCTAATAAAATATATTATTTATCAAATGGACCACCTTCTATTACATGCATGATTAGGTGCAAAAATGGAAAAAACAATAGGAAATTTAAGCAATTATTAATTCAACTTTACAGCCGATGATAGATAATCAAAGGAAAGAGAGATGGTTGGGGTTTACAAATGACTAACTTTAGATACTAAAAGTATCGCCGGACAAAGGTGAAGGTTCGCGAACTTTCAAAAAAGGTCAGAGGGCTTTTATTGAGTTGGACTAAAGTGATTTATAGGGATAATGGAATAAAGTAACCCACTAATACAAAAGTGTGTTGATTTATAGCCGGCAATATAAACACAATATTGGGGAATCATTCGATATTTGGCAATGGAGATAATAAGGAGTCGGAGTGATTGATTGAAAATATACGTATCTATTATACACGCGATACAATATATTTTGTGAGGGTAAAAAGCTCAGGTGAATATAATCAATAAGAAAAGGAATTTAGAACTAGTCATTCTGTTAAGCACGACCATCTGGTGTTTTAAATGAAGTTAAATAATATTAAAATTATTATTAAGCTTACGGGATATTAATTTGATGGCATGAACAAAACGGAAGATAAAATTTTTCGATAAACACTCGTCAAAGAATTTAAAGGCATTTTGCGAAAAGGAAATTTTCTTTAAAACTATCCGAAATCTCGCCGAAATTTACTTCGATACTGTTATTAATTACATTTCAGACTGCTCGAGCAAATTCGACGTTCTATCCTCTAATTACATTAAAAAGCTGCATTAAGTATGTCCTTATCTGCGCTTGATTTGTGTCTCGACAGTACTTGATCGCCTATAGACTATAGTGGATTGTATGGTACAGTTTTATATTACAGAAAAGTTGGTTGCCAACTCGTAAACCCCCGGAACGGCCCAGTCGGCAGATATCTGCATTTAATGTTCCCCCGTTGCCAAAAAATAAAAGTGACTTATGCAATGCGCTTTCAAAAATGAAATTACTACGAGGAATAAAATTATTCGTTAAAAATCTATTCGTTAGCGCGGCTTCCAGACCGGCTGCCATTATTTCCTTAATCAAGAGCCTGTAAAAGCCTCCATTTCTAGGGTATAATTTTAGTATTCATTTTCACGAAGGGCTGTAACGAATATGAAATACTTATAATATGGGCCGAGATATCACATAAATATACCGTATTTCATACAAAATTCTAGCACACCACGCTCTAAATCAGCCATGTTCAACTTTTTACCTTTTTTCGTGTCAAAATATGATGCTTTCTACGAATTATTATTTATTATTATATTCATTTAATATAAAACAGTACCTACTTTTCATTCCTTAAATCTTAGTAGACACATTCGTTTTTATCTTGACGAGCTTTTGTTCTTGGAGAGGGACTTACACTTCCTATTTAAATATTTTGAAGATTTAAATAATTTAGAAAATAATTATATATTAAAAATGTACCTAACATTTTAAAAAATTATTATTATAAAAGTGAATTATATTTTGAGTTTATTGATATTCTTTATTTGTTTAATTTCTGCAGGGAGATTATTGATTTTTTAAATTCCTAAATATTTTATTACTATGGAATTTCGATTATCTCAAAATGAAATTCCGGATTTAATAATTACCAAAAAACTTCGAAAGCATAATTTACCTAAAACTGCATTCTAGGAAAACGAGGAGCCAATTTTTTTTTATTTGTTAGGAAATACTACGAACAATAAACAAATGTGAAGCCTTCACTTGAAAATTCAAAAATGAGGGGAAAAAACATTTATTGTATCGTCAAAGTCGCATTGCTGTTAATTCAAAGATCAGGTAATACAATATTTGTGCTTTTTTTGTTGTTTTTTATGCAACAACTAAACATTTACTTTTCACAGTCCAATCAGATCTAAACTGTACCTACAGATGTAAAAAAAAGTAATGACAAGCAAAATTATTCATTGTAATAATTTATAATCGTGTCTTTGAAAATAATAATTATTACAATGTCGCGAGTCGCACGTGAAAGCTCTGCGGGCCGCAGGTTGAGTAAGGCTGGGCTGCTCTAAATGCATTTATTACCTACATA
Organism: Micrasema minimum; assembly: GCA_022494985.1. NCBI lineage: Eukaryota > Metazoa > Arthropoda > Insecta > Trichoptera > Brachycentridae > Micrasema > Micrasema minimum. The sequence goes on along the minus strand of JAGVSP010000157.1, from coordinate 76,652 downwards.
CGTTCTACGTTTACGCTAGGAAATTGTGGCTTTTTCTAAATGCCCGTTCCCGTCATAATTAAAATTTTACCGAACAGAGGAAATTAATTAAACATTTTGAGGCACAAGCATTACGCCTATTTTCATCTGGGTACGCTAATTTTGGGAAGCAAGGATATAGAGATATAAATGTATGCGAAATTATATCATTCTGTATTGTGAGAAAAAGTACTGCAACTGTGTACCAACATATACGTTTTTTAGTACGTATTTTTACTTTGCTCGGTTATAGTCGAACCCGGAACCTCGCGTTTCGTGGAGACTATATATCGTTGCTTCCACCGCAAAATTACCTGTCAATTTTCGCTTTTTGGACTAATTATACACAATATTGTCCGCAATGATAACCCCCACCACTCAGCAAAATTGTACAACAAAAAAAAAATGGTTTTAAAAAAATTCATATTAACAAAAATACTTTTATACAACAATTATACAACAAATTATACAAGTGACAATTATTCTTTAAACAAAATTCCCATAAGAAACTTATATTGTAAGTATATTTTAAATTTTGTTAAAATAAAAAATTACAGAAAAAATATTCATTATATTATACGTGTTTTTTCACTTTCCTCTAAAATGACTTTTTATGGTTTTTTCACTTTCCTCTAAAATGACTTTTTATGGTTTTTTTCACTTTCCTCTAAAATGACTTTTTATGGTTTTTTCACTTTCCTCTAAAATGACTTTTTACGGTTTTTTCACTTTCGTCTAAAATGACCTTTTTGCAGTTAGGTAATTTTGCGGTGGAAGCAACGATATACATTCTGTTAATACCATAAATTCAATAATAATGAAATGAAAACACAAATCATGAACTATTCTAATTACGGACAACTTAAGCTTTTGAAATATGAAACGAATCGTCACAGATGTGACACTATAACGATGGTTTTACAATAAATCATACACAAAAGTAAATATTTAGGTAATCAATGATTTAACAAAATACGAATTTAACATAATTTGTGTATTTATGCACTTGTGTAGAATACAAGACATGCCAAAATTCAAAGCAAATTCAAGTAAATATGCATCGTGACTCCTAAATTAAAGTGCTTTCGTTATATAGGTATGTAAATATCTGCAGTACCTACCTAATGAAAAGCTTATTTGAGTGCAGTCCGATGCAATGGTTGGGTTTGGCATTTATTCAATGCAACGTCCATTCCATTGATTAGTTTTATAACGTAATATGAATATAAATCTAAAATACTGGTTACTAAAGTTCTCGTGAATTCGACAAAAATAGGGGATAAAAGATATCGGAAATGTCGGTCAAAATAACAATATTCCGTCGTTATGGATACGTTTATCTATTGGTGTCCCTTTTGTTTACTACTACAGCCCTACGAAATGTTCGTAGGGCTGTTCGCCTTGTATAAAATTCCTTGGCTTATTATAACAACTTTAAAATTTAATTTCAAGTTTGTCTGAAGTAAGTAATCATATCATCTAATGGTTGTATGAATGGTGTATTGTAAATGTAAAAGGTACCTAATAATTATTGCGAGTAGATTACAAGTTAGGGAGGTACTTACTTCTATCCAGATTCGATTAAAGCGTAAGCTATAAACTCAACCCTTCCCGAAATGTGCAGTTAGGTTGGGGTGGGGGAGGTAGTTTAACGAGGACAAACTATCGCCTTAAATAATGGGGTAGGTAGAGTAAAGGTAGAAGGGTGGTAGGGATCTAGTCACTGGGGGAGGAAGTACCTACTATCACCCCTCCCCTTGGTACTAAACGCCACGTAGGGGAAGCCATGAATCTTGAATGAAAACTGAACAAGATGGGCATATTTAAGTTCAAGACATTACATATACATTTGTCTACGGAATTGCGAAATCATAAAGTGGGTGTGTTAAACATCTGTTCGTTTTTTTAGTTTTAAACGACAAACATAAATTTAATTTGAAATAAAAATAATAGAGCCACGACAGGGAAAAGTATCAATAAAAATGAGGTGTGTGAGAATACACGTTTGTCAAAGTTTTTTTGGTATTTTAGAGACAAATAAAAAAAAAACTTCAATAAAAATGCACAAAAATAAATACAACTAAAATGCGCTCCTTTTATATAATTAAAAAAATTAATTTGAAATTAGTTTTTGAACATTTTTCTGTCATTTTTAATTTGGATCAATGTAAAAATGATTGTAACTTCTTTTTCAACCTTCCCTCTACTTCTTATACGGTTGTTTCTAATTTACGATTAGAGAAAGGAAGAGATAGGAAATGGGAAGATCCGATACGAGAACCTCGGAGGGAAGGATTATCGAGAATTCAGATGGAAAGGTGTTCTAGAAATTTTTTGTGAAAACATTTTTCCAACGCGCGGAAAACAGGAAACGAAGATTCAATTTAATAAAGAAATAATTTGGATTTCGTAGGCCTGTTTTAAATGAGAAAAAAGTTCAAATTGCTCGAAAAATAAAGTTAAGAAAATCTCATCATTCTGTTATATTGTCAATAAAGGGTGTGATATAAAGACATTGGTGTTATATTATATGTGCCAGTTTGTGCGAAAAGTAGATATTAGACGAAATTAAACTAGGCAAAGTATCGCGATTTAAAATAAAATGCCGATTTAAACACTGCTCTAGCAGATGACTAAAATAAATATTTTGCGTAACACTTACATACAATCCTAAAATTGTCGTTCGAAGAATAATTATTTTTAATTATTTATTATTTTATCGAGAGTAAGAATAAACCAATCGAATAACCACTACACGAAGGAAAGATGTTTATAAACAACATTTTGAGCGTGTCCAAATAATTGTAGACAAAAACTGGACTTCACCCATTACGGGCTAATAATTACAATTTGACATCTCAACAGAGACGAGAAGTTTGTAAGGGAATGTGGATATCTAGGCGTTTACAGGGCCTATGATCTGTCATTGGCTGGGTTAAGTGGCCACTTGATGTATTACAACAAAGATGTTTAGTCTAACGCCTCAGTGCCAGTCTAAGGTATCACACGTGAAATATTTATATAAAAACTACGTGTAAATGAATATTTTATGTTGACCCTCTACGGGTATCGAGCCCGCGATCTACACATGGTAGCCCAACGTGCTAACGTAACCGCTACACCACAAGGCGGACAAACCTACGCCTACGTAGCCATATATATTTTTTATAAACTTTGTTCATCATAAGCAAGGCCAAAAATAAATAAGACAACCATTTTTAAAAAAAGGGTTCAATATGATTTAAGTAACTACTTTGAAGAACAAAATAATTTAAACAAAATATAAATTATTTTGTTGATTGATTCGGCATTCACTTTGTAACACTTCATAATGTCTTCCATCGACTGGTGAAAAGACACTAAATTAGAATACAGATGTTATACAGAAAAATTAATTACTTCTATGTATCAATATTTATGTTACCCTTGTGTCTAGATTCTTAAGTATTGCAATTTAATTTTTCTGTATTTTTCTGTATAACATCTGTATCTAATTTTAGTGTCTTTTCACCAGTCGATGGGAGAACGTTACTCCCGAAACCAGGTAGTGTAGGTAAATTCTATTTTTATAGAATAAACCAATTAATAATAACACATAACATTATTTTATTTAATAATAAAATATAAATTAGTCAATGCAAGTTGGGCAACAACAAGAGATTGAGTCAATGTAAGTGCTAGAACGAATATCCGTCGTAAAGTAGGCTAACCCGTGAAAGCCATAAAGGGAGGAAAAGTTGTGTTTACGGAAGAAAATGAATTGATTCTAGAACTACTTTATGCTTGGAGGAAGAAAACAGACATGTATTTTAATGGGAGTGACTGGCTGTTCCGGAAACGTGTTCCCCAGTGATGCGAATAACCAAATGGTCAACAATCGGTTATAAAAATGCCATCTACCATTGTATAAACATTTCCAGGAATCTATACGATTGAAAGAGAAAATAAGATTGCTTAGTGGGGTAGTCCCCGGGGAACTTGGTGCGTGCTCGCTGGGGCGGCCTTGTCCCGGGCTGTTTGTGTGTGCGTGCGTGGAGGTCTTAAATTATATCCCATCCCTCAACTCAACTGTATTGTGTCCTTTTTGTAAGGACAGGATGGTCTTTGGATAGGAATTGTGATAAGTTACGGCAGGGGACGTGAAATAGTGTCTGCCAGGTAGGATGATAGGACGAGTGGATGTCTGGGATGGGGGGCCTGGCGAGGCAGTATGTCGGTCTCCACACGGGTAGTAGTAATTACATTATTAATAAATAATGATGGGGTAGAAACTAACATCACCCTACTACTGTTAATTTGGGCAGACTCTGGTTGGTTTAGATTTTTGGCCAATAGTTAAAGTTTTTAGAATTTTCCAGTTTTTCGGGATAAGAAACTTATCCAGTGTTGTTAACACGTGTTTTTGGACTTTGTTTGCCGAAGTTACGAAGCGCATTGTAGTAAACAGCTTCTGGACTGACTTGATGATGATTTTTTTTTTTAATTTCATGAGGTCTCAGTTTATGTATTATAATTTGGCGGAAGAAATACGAACACGCGTGGCGACAAGGGACTCGAAGCAAAATCTACCGAACTCCACCGAAACAACGACCGTGAACGACGTTAAAACCTTTACATTCTCGTGTAGGATAACGTTACTTTATGTTCAAATTTCTTGCGCCAAATTGCTTGCCCAATCTAAATTACATTTCGTACTTTTCTATTTTCATAACTCATAATCTTAGTTTACTTAGTAAATTTTCATTGTAATTTCAATTCATTGTAACTTCTGTGTAATAAATGTGCACTAAAAAATGTAAGAACTTTTTCTTGGCTCTGTGGCACACCTACATAGAGCAAACCACACATAAAGTTTCACAATATTTTGATAAACCCCTGAAGTTCTGTTAACTTATTAATTTTCATGTGCCGTCTGGAAATACTTCGAAATACCCTTCAATACACTCCCAGTACATTTACAGCATAATGGGTAGCAATTAATCTGTATCAAAAACTCCACAATCTATTCAATAAGTTTTAGGCATACTGGCGATACACTCGATGTCAATAATTAATGCCTTAAAGTTGCACATTTTAAATTATTTCAAGGCCGACTATATTGATTAGTGTCCAATACAATTTGTGGTTCATAAAGTTTAAATGTTTTTAATGCAATGTTAAGTTGATGACTGGAGTTTTTAACATGTTTTAATGTATACATGCTATTCTCCTTGTATTTGTACTTGTAAATGGACTTAATATGTAAAAAGGCAAAGATTGCCGTCATTATTAAACAAAATAAACCCTATAAAAAATAAAATAAGTAATAATAGGTTGGTTTCCACTCACCTAAGTTGACGTAGATGATGTCCTCCCGGTGTGACAGAAACCTGGCGGCGCGTGCACGTCTGAGGTGGAACCAGGTCCCGTCTCTTGTGCGTGTTGGGCGAGCGGTTGAAGAACACCACCTTGCACTCGTACCAGCCCTGGTCCGACTCGCGGATAATCGTGAGGTTGAGCGACGCGGCGCCGTATGGAGAGTCGTGCGCCACGCGGGATACGCGACCCACTGTACCCCACTCCCAGTGTGCGTGGGTCGATTTCGTACCAGAAGATGTCGGGATCTCTTGACCCTAGACACACAACCAAACATTATCGCCAAATCTCCACCCTGTCTTCAATTCTGGTGGCGAAAGGAGCTAGCTCAAAAAGAAGACTAAACTACTATACTTTTCCCTTTCCGCACCCAATTTGTACTAAATCAATTATATGAAGCCTCAGAGCAGGACTGCATAATCAAGTAATCAAGTAGAGTTTGATAGAATGAACAAATACCGCAATGTAAGAAACCAAATTCCTACTATTTCGTTATGGAAATACAGAATGTAATTGTGGCGTTGTCAATTTTTCTCTCTCCTAATAATATATTCTAGTAAAATGGCAGTTAATTATTAAATTAGTTAGTTAATGGATTTTAAATTTACATTTTCTTAAAAGAAAAAAACACAATTCACTGTTAGCAACATTTGTCAATGTGTACAAAAACATGTATGCTCAATTTTACTGGATTCTACCCATGAAAGGGCTATGTATCAGACCATTAATTTAATATCCTTTTAGCCTTACCCATCCACCAAAAATAACGATTGATTGCCAAAATAATACATTAACAATCTTCTCAACAGATATCTCCAGGAAGTAATTATCACTTGAGCCAAATGTTGATATTACGAAACTATCCGAGTTTTTATATACAAGTTTTCAAAAATTTGTGTCTTATGAAATAGTTATAGATGATTGGGCGGAATGGAGGAATGTTGTCATACATCAACCGTGGATGCTTAACCCAGCCAATTCTTGTCATAAGCCCTGTAAACGCCTTGATAATCCCTACATTCCAGTTTCCAGAGTTTCTCTGTACTATTGGAATATCAATAGGTGATTCATTGTATTACAATTGTACATTTGAACCAACTGTGTACAATCTAAAATCCTAATATACAATTTGGTAGATAATAGGATATTTATTACTTCTCAACACGTTTTGAGCTGTAGCTTTGTTTAATAATGCGTACAATTAACAATTTTACAGTACATAGATCTGAACTCCTATAACGAAAAGAAAATAAGCGTTTCGTAATAATACAGCCAACATAAAGTAACATTGATAATTACGATAATAATATTGTTTAAGAAACAGCAATTGGTTGATTTATTGTTCTACAGAACCGTTTTGTGTATTTGAAGTGGTCACAGTCATTTACTTGTGTTAATTGTAAGGTTCTGCTTTTGATTATCCCTTTAACTAAAAATATTAAAAAAAACTACCATTGTTTTTCAACCATTTTGCCGAGTATGATAAATGCAAATTTAGAATTTTTTTTTTATAATATTTGTACAGTAATACGCACTTTATACCTGGTTTCAAACATGGTAGCTTTATTTGATTTTATTCGACAGTAACAAATATTGTGTAATCACTAATAACATAAAATTTGAGGGGAATTATTTTGTCAAAACGTATTCGTGCCAACATAAGATTGCAGAGCGATAATTCTACGAACATAATGGAACAGTTTTAACCATAATCGAGCAGCCTAAGCAATGCTAGATGCTGGTAACAAAAATTTAGACTTTTATCGTAAACCAGTTATTTGAAATAACACAATCGCGACCACAATACATTAATGATTTTTTACCCCAGTTACTTAATGTAGGCAATAGATGGCATTAGCTCAGCATGTTTACGCGAGAGATTTCTGTAGCTCAATCACAGATAACTATCGACGTAGTTAAAAACGTGCTAACCACGTGCTAGCTCTAACGATTTGACCGATCACAGTTCGATACCGTGGTACCGAACACGTTCGCCGAGCCGAGCATATCCGATCTGAGCCGAGCGGGGCCGATGCACGCGATATCGCGGCCGTATGTCAAACGTTAAATCAACGCGCTTGTCGGATTTTTTTTTATGTCGACTGCTTTTCTCAATATTTGGCTTGCCGAAAACCGGCTAAATTATAATAAAGATTGAATGAAGATTTGTGCGAATAAGATATATCTCGGGAAATGGCTCGCGACTAGTATGCGCTCGTTTAATAATCCCGATCGATAACTTTTAACGCGTGTTCCATTGTGATCGCGAAAACGTTAAACATCCATGGGTAAGAAATCGTTATCACGTCGCTTATTACCGAGTCGGTAGTGATCTGTGATCGCCGATTCCCAGAATAATAGCTGCTCTACAAATGCAAATGTACACAGTTTGTTTGATATGACGCATGACGTTAGCTTGACGAGCCCCGCAAAGCCAATTGGTTTCACGTGTTCTATCAGAAGCAATCCGTATTATGTGTAACAATACGGCTTCAGTAATCTCAAAGGACATTGACTTTTCCATAGACACGCCAGTAAGTTCCCAAATCCACAACCTCGCGCCAGTATTACACAACGGCTACGCCCGAACACTCTGAACAGGGAACATACATTGTGGAACTATTCTGACAGTTGTGTAGACAGTTTGTGTTAGTTTCAACCGCTTCACTTGTGATTCATGCTAAAATATTTAACTTGCAGTCGGAATGGCTTTAAACAACCAGGCTAGACTAAAAAATCTGCAGAAATAAAATTGTTCTTAATGTTCCAGCAATGTATCACTACAATTAAGGAGTTAAAACTCATATATTGATATTATTCTAATTATGACAAACTTAATATCATACCAGAGAACAAGTTTGTAGGAAGTAAAGAGGCCAGAGGCCATTAGTTTAATATATTTTGTAATTAAGTTACATACTAAGTCGATTTTTGCATATTTTTTAATTCATCGTATTTCATGCATTTATAGTCAAATTTTGTAGTAATTTTCGTACTTTCGACTTTCTTACGTAATCAATTTATTACTTACTTAAGTACTAGGTATTACTATTATAGATGTGCGAGTATGTTTTTGGTACTTAAAGTGAACTATTTAAAGCATGCAATACATACGTAAATAAATATATAATGGAATAAAACTACATACGTACATAACGATACTAAACAAATATATTTTGACTAGGATTAGATTATAAGTTATAAATAGTACGATTGTAAATAGAAAGAAGCGAGAAAACAGACATCGCATAGTATTTATTTTTTGTGGCTATTTTGTGCTTTTAATGGAACATTCTGAAGGTGGTTTATTTTAAGCAACATTCAATAATTGTGTTCATAAATCCTTAAAGTGAAATTAAACAGTTTTTATTTTAATTTGGAAATAATTAATTACTCAATAATGATTTTTAATGCGTTTGTGCACAAAATAGTGACTCAATTGATTTTGCAATAAGTGAAAAGAAACAATGAAATGTTAAGCACTAGATTGTACATATGTAACTGTAAGAATACAATACACTTAGGTGGCTTTAGAAATATCATTTCATTAATCAGAAACATTGCAAATATTCAGTCATTAATTCACATGATTACGAAGTAAAAATAATACGTGGTACAACAAAGACACAAGGATTAAGATGTGTTGAAATACGAATAGAGAAATACTAATATACGAATAATTGTTGAACATGCAATCTAATTAATACGAGAGTCGATTTGATCTTGGGTTTGGAACGGAGGTTTCTAAGAGTAAATATTTTAGTTTGTAACAAAGAGCAGAAATTGATTGTTCGAAGAAACCTGGAAGGAACCGAACCCAGGAACAACAACGCCACAGGAAGAGAGTAACAGACAGATCACCGTTCAGAGACCAGGCGAGTCCAGATCTGCAGGGGACAGTCATCCAACAAAACTCGTGATCAAAGCTTGAATCTTATGTGCTTGACATTGCATAATAAAAACTTTATATTTACAAGATAAAAAGTGCAGTTTGTATATTCTGTATGTAATGATATTGTCGCAAAGTATTATTCTGATGTTGGTTATAGTTAATAAGGATTAGGATGAGGTAACAATGCTCCATGATGAAGTCTGCTGCTCTCTTTAAGACGCGTTTTGTTTGGCCGTTTCTCTGTGGTACATTTGTTGCCTATGCATTCAATAAACGGTCTTACACTAACAATATAATAAACCTTCGTTATTCTCGATGGTCAATACTTGCAGAGAGATAAATGGAGGTTAAAGAAATCCACGGATCAATTGGAAACAATTATGTTGGTTTAGCAAGCTCAGTAAAGTCTCAATTGTAATATTTTGAGACATCAATGATGCAGCTTTTTTTCTCTCCGATTACAAAAAATATAACTGCAACTAATTGACTCGCGGAATCCCACAAAATCCATTACAAATTTGCACATTGGTGATGAAAGATACATTTTCCGTGTATGTTATTTGAATATGACGTCTAAACGATGACTTATGCAAAAATTTTCTACTCTTTAATGTCCCAAATATGAACAGCTAAAAAGCAGTTATATAAAAATACATAATAGAAATCAATTTCTTGCCCGATTCATACGCGAACCGTAGTTAAAGCGGCAGTCATCTTGATCGATAAGTAAACAACACAGCAGAATTTAAAGAACATCTCAGTATAGAATAATGAATGTTTGCTCCGTCAACTGGTTCAGCCAGCGGTAATAAGTAACATATCATTTTTGTTTCAGTAAAACTTTAGGAAAATATCTTTGGTTACCAATATGCAACTTGCTCTCTCCAATACGAGAATTTGTTATGTAGAATATTCTCCGCAGCATGATACGTTACTGTGAGTTGGCCGCGGGCTCCCGGCTAGTGCTAGGGGCGGGGCTAAACAGAAACAGGGCAGTTAGGCTGGTGAGCACAGACAGGGTGAACAAGTGACGTCATGGGGTGGTTGCGTACCGTTTCGCCTACCTTCTTCTCCCACTGCAGCACATAGGGCACGGGATGGTCCCCTGGGAACTCCACGTGGCAGTTGAACACGACACTCTCACCCAGAATGGCGGTGATGTGCACCGCATCTTGGAAGCAACACACTGAAAACAAGATCATAAAGTGAATCAGATAAGGGTCCTCTGAAAATTAAAAATAACTCGAACGTTAAAATAATACAAAAAAACAATGATAAACAAATTAATTATAAAGTACGCGCCTGAATTAGAAATTCTTAAAATATACCATTCAAACTTTTACCCTACAACAATTTATGGTCTACATTTTCTCCTTTTTATCTATGATTATTCGAGTGGCAGTTAGAATATATATATTTTTACGTTTTTTGAAGAAAATGAGATAAGAGTGATGAATTTCATAGTAATTTTACCAAGTACTAATAAAATAGGTAATATTATTCACGCAAGTTAAAAGGAAACAAAATTTAGCATCCGTACTTAGTTAGAAGTAATAATGCAAGCAAAGGGTATAGCAATGAATTTCAAAAAGCTCATTTTCTGTTATTCATGTAAATTTTCATTCACGTATTGTAGGTGCAAATACTTCGAACATAAATTTAAATAGTCGAGATATTCCTACCAGTGCAAAACAAGAGCACGGAATAATAATTGGTCTAGTAAACGGAAGCTGCACACTTTAACAATAGTTCTCGATAAATCCGCCTCCATCTCAACTTCCGAGTATACTTATATCGTTGTATTATCAGCACCTACAACTTCTGTAAGCGATAAACTTCGTCCTCACAACTTGGAAGCAAAACCGATCTGCACTTTCGTCCTGCAATCTTCCTTCATTTGCAAACTTTACTATTGGGCAACTAGCGCCGGAACAACAAAATGCAAACAAAGTGGATCCACTGCAGAAGATAAATGTTCAATTATTAAATCTAAAGTTACAAGAAAAGATGGATAAAGAAGCATTCCAAGTATCAGAAAGTACTGGGAGAAATAGGGAATAGATAGAGACTCACATACAATAAAGGACAGGAGAATGTGTAGGGTGGCAGCTGAGCATACACATCTTCATTACACGCTCATACCCCAAGACACATATCCGAGATTAACTTATAAATAGCGCCAGATTAAATTACATTATTAATGTTAATCGGGACCACAAAGAAGGGGTGGCCCGAGTAACGTTTTAATAATGTTGATACATTCTGACATAGTTTAGGTACACAAGACATGATATTACAGTGTCTATGGGGGAACAACATAATATCCGCACAGTAAATTAAAGCTTCATCCAAATAGGTGTTAAATACCGGCAAAATACAAGCAAAACGTGTTTGTGTATGAGAAAATAAATCAAGTATTGCAACAGTTATTATTTATGGATAATTTATATGGCGCCGTTTTCGTATAAATATACCTCAAGGGCATTTTAAATATTGAATTTAACGGCTCGGGAAATTTAAAGTGAGTGAAAACTCAATTTCTGAGTAGAAAATACCATTATCAAAATTAATCAAAAGATTTTGAGAACATATCAACGCCTCCTACGTATAATATTTAACTATATCTTTAATTATACCAAGACAAAAAAAATATTTTGCCAATAATAAGGGCTTTTTTAGGGCGTATTTTGTCGTATCTACAACCAATGCATATGAACGAAAATATTTTCAAATGCTCCTCCTGTAAAATCGCATTTTGTGGGTTACGATATTATACGTAGGATGCGTCGATATAGGTCTTAAGTTTCTTTCGTAACATCACTTCACTCTCACAGTTGCGCACTTTTGGTGGGAGACCATTCCAAATCCCAAATTTTGTGCGCTGATTGCGGGTCGGTATTAAAAACCCTGCCTATAGCTGTAGATGTAGCTGATCGAAGTGTGAGACGTCTTTCAGCTAGTTTATCTGGAATACAAAGCTCTTTTAAATACTCTGGAGCGGCATCATGCATGACTTTGTACATTAGCCAACAGAGTTTTTATTCTACCCTTTGTGGAAAGCGCAGCCAGTGCAGTTTCTTTAGCAGTGGAGTGATGTGGTCGAACTTAGAAATTCCGAAAATAAGTCTAGCTGCAGCGTTCAATACTGATAGATTAAAAGGACACAATACAATATTACACCATTTTTAGAATGAAAATCTTTAGAATGCTTCTTCACAAAATAAAAATACGGATGTCAACGAATCTCTGAAAGAATTAAGAGATGATAAGTGTTTAAAAACCAAACATCGCGTAGGTGAAATATACTGGCAGAAAATTGAAAACGAATAAACTTAAAAAATCAGCTGTCCCCAGCTGGAATTCAAAAAGATTTTGGAAAGTATGTAATACATATCTGGGTTTGGTTTCGGACAGGGGAGGAGAGGAACGAGCAACTAGGAGGGATGAACTCACCCGGGGTGTAGAAAGGGAGCAGCTGCGGCAGAAGCAGTAGTAGCGGCAGAAGCAGTAGGGTCAGCGGCGGATGAACGGGGTGTAGAGCCGGGACAGGCGGACAGGCCCGAGCACCGCGCGCCCCATACCTCTGCTCCCATGTCAAGGTAGTGCGCAGGGGAGGAGAGGAACGAGCAACTAGGAGGGATGAACTCACCCGGGGTGTAGAAAGGGAGCAGCAGTAGCGGCAGAAGCAGTAGGGTCAGCGGCGGCCGAGCCGGGGACAGGCGGACAGGCCCGAGCACCGCGCGCCCCATACCTCTGCTCCCATGTCAAGGTAGTGCGCAGGGGAGGAGAGGAACGAGCAACTAGGAGGGATGAACTCACCCGGGGTGTAGAAAGGGAGCAGCAGTAGCGGCAGAAGCAGTAGGGTCAGCGGCGGCCGAGCCGGGGACAGGCGGACAGGCCCGAGCACCGCGCGCGCGCCCCCATACCTCTGCTCCCATGTCAAGGTAGTGCGCAGGGGGAGGAGAGGAACGAGCAACTAGGAGGGATGAACTCACCCGGGGTGTAGAAAAAGGGAGCAGCAGTAGCGGCAGAAGCAGTAGGGTCAGCGGCGGCCGAGCCGGGGACAGGCGGACAGGCCCGAGCACCGCGCGCCCCATACCTCTGCTCCCATGTCAAGGTAGTGCGCAGGGGAGGAGAGGAACGAGCAACTAGGAGGGATGAACTCACCCGGGGTGTAGAAAGGGAGCAGCAGTAGCGGCAGAAGCAGTAGGGTCAGCGGCGGCCGAGCCGGGGACAGGCGGACAGGCCCGAGCACCGCGCGCCCCATACCTCTGCTCCCATGTCAAGGTAGTGCGCAGGGGAGGAGAGGAACGAGCAACTAGGAGGGATGAACTCACCCGGGGTGTAGAAAGGGAGCAGCAGTAGCGGCAGAAGCAGTAGGGTCAAGCGGGGACAGGCGGACAGCCCGAGCACCGCGCGCCCCAAGCTCCCATGTCAAGTAGTGCGCAGGGGAGGAGAGGAACGAGCAACTAGGAGGGATGAACTCACCCGGGGTGTAGAAAGGGACAGCAGTAGCGGAGAAGCAGGGGTCAGCGGCGGCCGAGCCGGGGACAGGCGCAGGCCCGATACCGCGCGCCCCATACCTCTGCTCCCATGTCAAGGTAGTGCGCAGGGGAGGAGAGGAACGAGCAACTAGGAGGGATGAACTCACCCGGGGTGTAGAAAGGGAGCAGCAGTAGCGGCAGAAGCAGTAGGGTCAGCGGCGGCCGAGCCGGGGACAGGCGGACAGGCCCGAGCACCGCGCGCCCCATACCTCTGCTCCCATGTCAAGGTAGTGCGCAGGGGAGGAGAGGAACGAGCAACTAGGAGGGATGAACTCACCCGGGGTGTAGAAAGGGAGCAGCAGTAGCGGCAGAAGCAGTAGGGTCAGCGGCGGCCGAGCCGGGGACAGGCGGACAGGCCCGAGCACCGCGCGCCCCATACCTCTGCTCCCATGTCAAGGTAGTGCGCAGGGGGAGGAGAGGAACGAGCAACTAGGAGGGATGAACTCACCCGGGGTGTAGAAAGGCGGACAGGGCAGCAGCAGTAGCGGCAGAAGCAGTAGGGTCAGCGGGCGGCAGAGGGTCAGCGGGGCCGAGGGGGACAGGCGGACAGGCCCGAGCACCGCGCGCCCCATACCTCTGCTCCCATGTCAAGGTAGTGCGCAGGGGAGGAGAGGAACGAGCAACTAGGAGGGATGAACTCACCCGGGGTGTAGAAAGGGAGCAGCAGTAGCGGCAGAAGCAGTAGGGTCAGCGGCGGCCGAGCCGGGGACAGGCGGACAGGCCCGAGCACCGCGCGCCCCATACCTCTGCTCCCATGTCAACGCCGTGCGCACCGCTTCATCGCCACATCGCCTCGCCTGGAACAGCACAATTAACCATTATTACTTTGTCTAGAAAGTCAAGATGACATGAAGGTTTTCGTCGATGCAACCATATCATCACTTATTACCACATTAACATAAATTAAATATATTGTGTCAGTAGACCAGAGAATTAAATATAATGTTGCTAATGAAATTAACAAAATTGTTAAAGGGATTATTCCAAGATATTTGCAAAACAAATTAAAAAACAATGACTTTTTTTCATAAATATGCAACAAGAGGTTCAAAAAAAATAAGAAAAGAAAAGAAAAACTATGTCACAGAATTGTCTTATGTATAAGGGCATCAAAATGTATGAGGAGATGCCAGACGAATTAAAAAAATGTTAAAAATTTAAAGATATGAGGCTAAGTGTAAAAAATACATATGTGAGAAATATTAGTGTAGATATTATATCATGGCTAAATTGAATTAATAATATTGATAGGATAAGAATAATTAAGTGCAATGTAAAATATATTAGTCTATGTTAAAATTATATATACTAAATAAATATATTTAAAAAAATAAAAAAATAAACAACTTTTTGATTGTTTCCAAATACTTGTAGATAAAAAACTGTATGTTTGTCTGTATATGTATAGGTGAAGGTGTGTAGTGGTATTTGCATGTTGGTTTAGTTGTATTTGTCCTGACGAAGAGACGGGTTACGACTCGAAATCATATAAAAGTCGGTGAGTGGTTTTACAAAAAAATATATATTAACATAATATTAAAATAAAATCATATCAAGAGCGATAAAAACTGTTCCGAGGTTTTGGTGAATTTTATTTCATATGTGAAAAACCGCTGTCTACTGTTATACAAAAAAACTTTGCGAAACCTTGAATCAAATCTGATTATATTTATCCGGTTTCTAGAAAAATCCTTATAGTATTTCATACACCTCATCAACATGTATGTACATGAGTGTATAAACATATTTGATTGACGTGAAAATATTTTCGTTTCCTTCTCGCGGATGCCGGCAAACGAAATCAATTTTCCCAGTATATTCTGGAGAGAAATAAAATTCCTTTGGATAAATCTTTTTTATGTGTTTGTTCTATTAGTATTCCAATCACAAGTACTGAAACTCCAGCGGAGATCCTGTCGGAGAAATAAAAAGTAATAGAAAAGTTTCTCTCTCCCTTTAGGAAAGAAAGTGGATGTGTTAGAACCCAATGTGACATGTAATATGTATAGTAATAACTATGTAGAACTGTAACTGAAGTTGATGGCATTTCAACCCTTATTAACTAAAAAAGAAAACCATCCCCTGCGAGGTGATTCGAAGGCGGAAATATGCAATATAATTTACGGAAAATCCTACCTTTACGTAATTTTATAATTTTTTTTATTTTGTTGCGCAGCGGTAATATGCCAAAATTAAGATAAATCCGCTTTTTTACTATTATTATTATAATGGATAATTTATATACCGCCGTTTTCGTATAAGTATACCTCAAGGGCGCTTCAAATATTGAATTTAATGGGAAATTTAAAGTGAATGAAAACTCAATTTCTGAGTAGAAAATACAATTATCAAAATAAATCAAAAGATTTAGAGAGCAAAGGTGGGAGAGCATTCCAAGCCACAGAGCCCGCAACCGCAAAAGCGCGCTCCCCAAATTTTGTGCGCTGATTGCGGGTCGGTACTAAAACCCTGCCTATAGCTGTAGATGTAGCTGATCGAAGTGTGAGACGTCTTTCAGCTAGTTTATCTGGAATACAAAGCTCTTTTAAATACTCTGGAGCGGCATCATGCATGGCTTTGTACATTAGCCAACAGAGTTTGTATTCTGGTCTGGTATTTATATCATGGTGTTAAACTATTTAGAGATACCTACCCTATTTAGCAATGAAACAAAGAAAATTTACGATTTCATTAATGGATTTTTTCATTTTAACAACTCGGTGTCCCTTAAAAATGAACACAATCTTTGTATTCTACAGTTTCTTTCTAAATCTATAGATTATTTAAATTTATTTAGATCAAGCCCAGTTGCGAATCAAAAGTTTCAGGGACTATCTTTTGCAACACGCTACACGCTACCTGCTTCCTTTAAGAAGTGCTAAACTATTTCAACTCAAATAAAAAATAAATAAAAACTTTGTAATGTAACCCGCAGACAATCCTCGGCTTTGCGGGAACAAAAAAATACTGTATGTATGTTAAAAAAAGATTATTATGAAAAAAAAAAAATGAAAAAATATACAATCATGGGTTGAGGTAACGGAGAGGTAATACGATGAAGTATGTAATAATCCAAAAGACCATAATTAATTAGTTTTTTCTGCTTGACCTACTTTCACTGATGTCATTCAAACGAAATACTTGTGGAAACCGTAATTTTATGACTTCCCTTTAAATTTAAAATGTCCTTGCACTTATTTTGTATACGTATAATTAATGATGTGCGTGCACCGGGACCAGTACAAAGTACGTGAAATTCACTGGGGCTGGCCGCGGGGCTGGCCCCGGAGCCGGCACCGGGGCTTGCACCGAGACACAGGCGGACGCTAGTACTTCAAGGCAATATGAACTTTAGAGAACGCCTGCCAAGCATCGTCAAGTCGAGATTTGCATACTTCTAACTAAAATATTACTTATAAGGAAAATACTTGAACGCATGGTCAAAAACGAGACCCGAAAAAAAAAATCTATGAAAAAATAAACAAGTCAAAATGGCTTATTTTTTTTTGCTACGGTATTTTTATATGACAATAACCAAAATTAAGTATTGGGGGAATTAAGATACAAAATACAACCCGAGAAAAATAATATCGTGATTGTGAACAAGTCTTTTTTTACAAATTTAGTGTCACCTTATTGTTTTAAAAACTGGAAATCTGGGTTAATAGTTTTAATATTTATTTTATGTATCATAATAAAGAAATACAAAATATCAATTATTACAATGTACAAATACAATTATTAAATTTTTTTTTACGGCCAGAGCCAACAATTAGAAAAATTATGAATAGAGAAACTGCATAAATAAAATGACACTTGCCTACTTCATCGTTTTAAAATATGAAATGGAATTTCATCTTCATCAACACAAAGTGGAGTTTCGTCTCGAGGTGTTTGATCAGCATCAGCTGTCCGAAGCTCCATTTCGTTTTCTGCTCTCGCATATACTGGAGTAAATTCGAATTCAGAGTCCGAATCACTCATTTCAAATGAATAACTTTTCGAATCCGAGATATCGTTGAAATTCTCAGAGGTATGAAGGCTACCAGGACCCGACGTACTTGGGATTTCAGAATTTTCCTTCTCTTCCATTACCCAGTTTTGATCTTTATCGTGATCAAAGTGTTCTCTATTCATAATTTTCCAATTGTGGGCAATTAAACATATTTTTCCTGCCCTCTCAGCATCCAGTTTGTTTCTTTTTTTATTGTGAATGTGAGAAAACGTGGAAAATGACCGTTCCACGGATGCAGACGTTGACGGAGCTGTCAAAATTTTTATGGCTACTAATCCTAGATCAGTTTTTTTAAAATAAAGGATGTCCACCACGCCAGTGGACTTACTTTATCTGCCATACTCCAAATAAAGCTTTTGTTCCATAGTCCACTGCCGCATTTGAAATTTGTCAGCTCAATCAAAAGCTTTTGAATATCACTATTGCCATTTAGCTGTGCAATATTAATTATGAATTCACAGCCGTCTATGTTTTCTTCTGGCGAGAGTGTAGATCCACGATTTTGTGGACTTAAAATTGCAGCTGCCAGATGAATAGGTTTTAGCGCTGAGAGCTTCCTATCATTGAATTTTTTTTTAAAACTCTGATGGAGCTCTGACCTAAGATGTATTCTTCCGATGGTATATTTAAAGAATCATCAATTTCTGTAAACGCCTGATACACCAAATGAATAGAATTGTAATCGCCCTCTAATTTCACTATCCAATTCACGATTGGCTTTAAGAAGTGTTTCAAGCGGTCTATACTTGTCCAAATATTTTCATTTAAAAGATGGACTTTGAATTTTTCCATTAATGCTGAATTCAAAGCCATATTTGCAACACAACTTTGCACTCAATAAAGTTTTCTAAGCAAAGCAAATGACTTTGCCATCTAGTTTTCACAGGTAGATGAAGCGATTTACTTACAGATTTTTCTTTTGAAATTTGTTTAAAATCGGCTGATAGAATATGTGAATTGTGAATGTATTTTGTAATTTCTGTTACTTTGAAAATTATTTTGTTGGCTTCGTCAGTTTTCAAAATGTCACCAACTAACAAATTAAGTGTGTGTGCTAAGCATCCTGTCCATTTTATATTGGGGTATTTTATCTCCAACAGTTTTCCACATTTTATCATGTTAGCGGCATTATCTGTCACGACTCACTGCCCTCGCTGGTATTTTACGAAAAGTAGCCTTAATATCTTCTGGACATTTATTGCAATTTTTTATTATATGATTAATCATTCTCGTAGCATTTCGTCGGCTAAATGTATGATTACAGTGGGTGCAAATATGCTTTTTCCCCCCATTTATAATATTTATTTCTCGATACTGAGAATATATTTTTCGTTGTGGTTTCATTATTTACGGTAATATCGCAACAGTTTTAAACAGTTTGTACAAGACACGAGCACACGAGCACACGAGAACAAGAGAGATAGGTAGATAAAAACTGGTCAACTCCATGGAAATAAAAATCCCAAAAGATCCGGGATTCCCCTCGCTAAGGAGCCTACGGAAAACGTATTTTTTTCCAAATAAAAAATCTTTGTATTTTTCTCGGGTTGTATTTTGTATCTTAATGCCTAAATACTTAATTTTGGTTATTATTACATAAAAAATACCGTAGTAAAATAAAATAAGCCATTTTGACTTGTTTATTTTTTCATAGATTTTTTTTTCGGGTCTCATTCTTGACCATGCGTTCAAGTATTTTCCTTATAAGTAATATTTTAGTTAGAAGTATGCAAATCTCGACTTGACGTTGCTTGGCAGAGCGTTCTCTAAAGTTCATATTGCCTTGAAGTACTAGCGTCCGCCTGTGTCTCGGTGCTAGCCCCGGTGCCGGCTCCGGGGCCAGCCCCGCGGCCAGCCCCAGTGTATTTCACGTACTTTGTACTGGTCCCGGTGCACGCACATCATTACGTATAATAGCAATATATTGTATCCATTATACACCGTGTCCCACGATGAGACCGCGAAACTCCAGAGGGTGATTATTCATGATATTCTGAGAAAAAAATCTTCATAAAAAAAATTTAAAAACTCAATTCTAATTTCTTAAAAAAAATATTAAAATATGAATAAAAATTCACGCGTGTAATACCGTCAAATTTTCGAACTGGCTCACACCACGTGACCTGCACCAATAAGCGCGAAGAAATCACATATTTTTGAAACTTAAACTAAAGATTCAGATATGAAATTCGAATTTTGAATGTCCGTACAAGGCGTACCAGAGCGGACCCCCACTCCTCCCCGCCCACCGCCACCCCCCCGCCGCCGCTAGCACTTCAAACAGAAGCCAGTATTACACTCGTCGCTTTTTATGAATACTTTTTTAAAATTAATTATTTGAAATGCCCGGATCAAAAAATTTTATAAGGATTTTTTTCTCAGAATACCATGAACAATCACCCTCCGGAGTTTCGCGGTCTCATCGTGGGACACTGTGTATAATATTTTTTTTTGAGTCTTTATAAGGGAACAATTGGGGTAAGACCAGAAGTAGAAAAAATATTTAATAACAAAGCAGTTGCATGGATTTTTATTTCATACCCGTACAGCGACCAATTAAATAATCAAAGTAGTTAATATTCATCCCCATTTCATTATTGGCAGTCTTCCATGATAAAATTATCCAAGGCGATGCTGCTGCAACCCAATACCGGCGCTCGGCTGTCTATAAATACCTCGTCCTACCCCAGTGCACGTATTTACATGTATGGGGTAGCAGTTTAATTGAAACGGATTCCTTCCTAACTACTAACAGTGTAAAGCGAGGGTTAATAGGTTCAGATCACGCGCTGCATATGAAATTATCATAGTTTACACCTAGCCACCGCAGAAACGCGAGTGACAGTATACACAAATTTAGATATTGGTGATTATCTTTTTAGTAAACGAATTTAGTCAACAACGGGAACTAGTTAATCATCATAAATATGTATTTTAAAACGTGATAAATTATACGTCACTTGCCGGAAAACAGAATTTCAAGAATGAAAACGTGGTATGGTTTTATCATACACCTGTATTCATTCATTATACCATATCCGCTCCCTATGTGGAGCATATGGAATCCACAAACTGCCTCCAGGCCAAGCGATCGGCCGCCAGCTCCCGTGCATCCTCCCAAGTCAAGTCCACGTCCCGCAGCTCTGACGCAAACTGCCGACGAATTGTCAACAGTGGACGACCAGGACGCCGAGAACCTGATGCCTTGTAAAATAGGCAAGCATGGTTAAGGCTCTCGGGAGGCATACGTAGTATATGGCCTAGCCAGCCGAAACGACTTCGCCGGATGACAGTAGATACCAAGGGTTGCTGTGTCCGTTGCCTCACCTCTGTGTTCCTTACAAAGTCAAACCACCGCACACCCAATATTCTTTTAAGACACCTATTCTCAAAACTCAGAAGTCTGCTGTCTTGGGCCCTGTAGCTCAAGCACAGATAACTATCGACGTAGTTAAAAGCGTGCTATTCACGTGCTATTGCTAACGATTTGAGCGATCCCAATGACATAACGTTTAATACCGCGAGCATTGACGATCTGAGCCGAGCGGAGCCGAGCGGAGCCGAACTAGGCTATATATCGCGGCCTTATGTCAAATGTCAAATCATCGCGCTTGTCGGATTTTTTATTATTTCGAATGCTTTTCTCAATATTGGCTTGCCGAAAACCGGCTAAATTATAATAAAGATTGAATGAAGATTTGTGCGAATAAGATATACTTGGGAAATGGCTCGCGACTAGTATGTGCTCGTTAAATAATCCCGATCGATAACTTTTAACGCGTGTTCCATTGTGATCGCGAAAACGTTAAACATCCATGGGTAAGAAAATCGTTATCACGTCGCTTATTACCGAGTCGGTACTGATCGGTGATCGAGCAACTGGTTAGGTTAAACCTGTATTGTCGATGAAATGTTTCCGACATTTTGGATACCATTATACCGAGAGAATTTAGTAGTTTAATGAATATATTTCACCATCTAGGTCTAAAAGGCTATATTTATTTATGAATGTAATAGAAAAAAAAACACTCGTGAAAATACAATTCAGTTTAAGGTTCCTGCAACTTTTAAAACTGATTTGATTTCGATATCTGATGGAAAATGGAATGTAATTATATATAATTATCAGAGGATCGTACAGGACACAGTATGTAGTATAGAACGCTTTATAAAGAAAAACGAGTTTTGTTTTAACTGCTTGGGAGAGTAATCAATAAAACATTTTTTTGAAACAAAGTGGATTATTTTAATTTTCTTTGATCTGTGAGCTTTTGATGCTATGGACGTTAAATTGAATTATTGTCCGCAGAATCACAAACCATGAAACCGATAAATTCCCATAATCTGTTCCATCGTTCCGGGAAATTTCGTCCCGTTTTCGACAACCTCTTCAAAGCGCCATGTTACAATACGTAATAAAGGACGAATCAGAATACCGAACAAACAATGATAATTGTTGGTTGGATTCGGTATTGAATGAGAATCGAGCCGACTCGGGGTTGAAAAATAGGGGGAGAAATATGAATCAGGGGGCGGAAGGGTAGCCACGGCAGACGGCTTACCACGGGAAATCGATGACACTTGAAATTATGAAAAGCGCCACTTTCAATTTCCAACCATTGTTGAAAAGAAATGTGACAAGAGTGGATAAGGAATTTAACATAGAAGTTATATTACAGTTAGACACAACAATCAATGATTAAATAAAATAAAACATTTTATGATAAAATAAGTGCTTAAACTAAAGCGCACTTTACACGCGACAGAAGACCGTGCAGTTTGTAAACTGTCCCGTATGAAGCGAAAACTGAATGGAATATTGAATGGTCGGCGCGACGATTGGCTGACCTGACAGTTAATGTTTAAACGTTTAAGCGGATATTAATATATTAAATGCTTTTAAAAACGTAAAAAAACAAAGACTTGATTACATTATTAGCTATATTAACAGTTTTCAAACGTCACGGACACGTTTGTGAATATTATTATTATTTGGCTTATTATGGATAATTTATATAGCGCCGTTTTCGTATAAATATATCTCAAGGCGACTAGCGCTTTTAAATATTGAATTTTAACAGCGTGTTCTTGTGATCGCGAAATTTAAAGTGAGTGAAAACTCAAATTTCTGAGTAGAAAATACCATTATCAAAATTAATCAAAAGATTTTTTAAAACGAAACATATAGGTCTTAAGTTTCTTTCGAAACATCACTTCACTCTCACAGTTGCGCACTTCTGGTGGGAGAGCATTCCAAGCCACAGGGCCCGCAACCGCAAAAGCGCGCTCTCCAAATTTTGTGCGCTGATTACGGATCGGTACTAAAACTGTAGATGTAGCTACTGAGACGTATTGCCTAAAACCCTGCAATAGCTGTAGATGTAGCTGATCGAAGTGTGAGACGTCTCTCAGCTAGTTCATCTGGAATGCAAAGCTCTTTTTAAATACTCTGGAGCGGCATCATGCATGGCTTTGTACATTAGCCAACAGAGTTTGTATTCTACCCTTTGTGGAAAGCGCAGCCAGTGCAGTTTCTTTAGCAGTGGAGTGATGTGGTCGAACTTAGAAATTCCGAAGATAAGTCTAGCTGCAGCGTTCAATACTGATTGCAGGCGAGTCATTTTATTCATCGGTAGTCCGGCGTATATGCCGTTACAATAATCGACTCGAGACACTACAAACGCGTTTATTAATTGACGGGTGGCGTCAACCGGCAGATTTTGGCGTATGCTTTTAATCTGTCTCAGTTGGTAAAAACATGAACTTATCGTTCAACTGATTTGTACATCAAGAGAAAGGTCAGAATTCAGAAATACGCCCAATAGTTTAACCCCTATTCTTCCCACGGGCAATTTATTTTTAATAATACCCTTAAGGATAGACTATACAACAGTCTACTTTAAGATGAAGACTCTTTTCAAAAGAAATTGATAACTTTAAAACATTGTGCAGAAATTTTACCTACTGAGACGATGGTATTTTGTTTTGCCTTATTTTGTACAAATGCAATATTATGTATTTACTGGATACTCGTATGTTTACATGCAAAATGCAATGAGTATGCAACCTTATTGAGTGATCTCCGGTTGATGATTCAAAGCTCAAAGTTAATACATTTTTTTGATGTTTACAATACGTAAAGATTTTACGAAATTGGAGCTAATTTAATATACACACCGTTTCCCACGATGAGACCGCGAAACTCCAGAGGGTGAATATTCATGATATTCTGAGAAAAAAATCTTAATAAAGTTTTTCAAAAAACTCAATTCTAATTTCTTAAGAAAATGATTAAAATATGAATAAAAATCCACGCGTGTAATACCGTCCATTTTTGAACTGGCTAACACCACGTGACCTGCACCAATTTCAGATATGAAATTCGAATTTTGAACGTTCGGTGACCAGAGCGGACCCCCACTCCTCCCCGCCCACCGCCACCCCGCCACCGCTACCGCTAGCATTTCAAACAGAAGCCAGTATTACATAGTCGCTTTTTATTAATACTTTTTTTAAATTAATTATTAAAAATGCCCGGATCAAAAAAAAAAAAAAAGATTTTTTTCTCAGAATACCATGAACAATCACCCTCCGGAGTTTCGCGGTCTCATCGTGGGACACGGTGTATACGTAAGGAATTTGCCAGTAATGAATACTAAATGCCTAAAAAATTATTTATCGTTTATTTATCGATATTGCAGCAGTCATCTTCTCGGATAGTATCGGAAACGATAAACATAACTTTATCAGATCACAACCCAAATATTAACAAATTCAATCAAACAAGAAAGACTTTCAAGACGTTTTGGTGGCATCATATTTCTAACAATTCAGATTTCATTTGCATAATACATTCTGTAGAACAGGGGTGGAAGGTTTCCTCTGGATGATTTCCTGGTTTAGGGCTCCCCCGGGACCGCGGGGGGCAGGGGGGCGCAGAAGGCGCTATTTGTCAGCCGAGGGGAGGAATACTGTATTAGGAAGCGATGTGTTATGGAGAACTCATGAGCTGCATCGCAATGCCGAGGGCACTTTAATGCTGATGAAAATAAAAAATATGCAATCGTTATTTTATAATGAATAGAAAACTGTCAACAATTTTAAATAAATTCAGGTAAATTGGGATGGTCAGACGATATTTTCACATGACAATGCCTACCCAAATCAAATTATAATATTGTTATTGAAAATATCCATTTTTAAAATTAGCTTATCCGTAAAAATAGATGTACGTTGTACGTTCATGTGTATTGCCATTTTGCGTATTAAAAGACCACTTAAATAGAGACATATTTCTACAGGAACTTTACTTATTTATGTAAAAGTACGTTTATTATTTTTAAATGATTCTGCGTTTATTTACCGTAATAGGAAATAAGGGTCTCTTTTACTAAGTGGGATGTTTCAAATAAGGTTCTACTTGACCCATTTTCATCTGAATTTTTAACTCCCTTTAGCTCCTTTCAGAAATAAGTCTGAAAACTGAACTTGTCGTACTTGAAATAGGACATTTCTCTGTTATCAAGACTAAACAACAAAATATTTTATCTCTGAAACAAATGAAGACTGTCAGAAAAGAATCTTCTGTTTCAAACTCATGCCTATCTGGAGCACAATGGTGCAAAGGGTATTAGAATTTTTTGTTAAGTCGTAAAGAAATAAATATTTGTTAAGAATGTTTGTGTGAATTTTTCTGGACAAACAGGCGGGGAAATATTTCAATAATAAGAACAACAAATATGACTAGTTTATATGTGAAAAATAATATCGTAATGCATGCATAAAATATTGGTGGATCCCAATAAAAAAAACAGCACTTAAGAACTAACTTCCCATTATGTAGGTACTTAAATGTTTTTTTTTCAAAAGAAACAGATAAAAATAATAAAAAAAGAAACATTTGAGTTCTTATGATATACTCCAATATTTGAATTTTAGGGTTGCTTTCAAATAGTCGGAAATAACTTGTGCCGGAAAGCAGGAAACATGTTATTATTATTATTATTATTATGGATAATTTATATAGCGCCGTTTTCGTATAAATATACCTCAAGGGCGCTTTAAATATTGAATTTAAAGGCTCGGGAAATTTAAAGTGAGTGAAAACTCAATTTCTGAGTAGAAAATACCATTATAAAAAAATGCTGGAGTAGGATTCGAACCTAGAGATTCCAATCCGGAGTCCCGAACGATATGGACACGATTATGAATATTTAAATTATTATTGAAGTAAGTTGGTTAAAAGAATTTTTTTTTACTGCTAATGGTTTTTAATTTATTAAGATGTAGTTTTTCACATAAATTATCTCATATATGATACCTTGGAATGGCACTGAAGCGTGAGACTGATCATCTTGCCTTCTTGTAAAAAATATAAGTATACACTTAGTTGGTGTACCGACGCAGTTCATTTTAGATTCAATCGTTTTATTTTCATTTAACGGTTGTGAGATTTTATCGTTTTTAAGAAAGCTAACGACAGCAATTTTGGGATGCCTACTTTTTTTAAATAAGGTAAAAATAGATCTATGCAATATTATGATATTTACACATATTTCAATTTATATAATGTATAACTAACTAACTAACCATCACGCCATTTCCCCGTAGGGGTAGGAGAGAGGTAGAACTGCCCATACCACTCTGTCCCAAGGATAGTACTTGACGTACTTGTCAAGCCATGTCTTTCTCGGCCTTCCGCAAAAGAGACTCATAAAACTTACTTGTTTAAGAAATTTCACATCCGAGTGCTGACTTTACCGTACTTGGTTATATGTAATTGTAATTCCGCGGCTTCTTTAGGTACACTTGCATTCAAAAGTACGTATTATTAAGCACTCATACCTAATGTCCAAATAATTTTAACAGCCCTTTTTAAGTGATTTACTCACGAAAACGGCGCTTTAAAAATTGTCCGCATTTATTATTATTATTATTATTCTACATCCAGGCACACTTGCATTTAAACTTCTTTTAGCCGTTCTTTCATCACTCATTTTTTGAGTTCTCACCGACCGCTCCCATGACCTTAATTACGCTACGGAGGCCGCCGTATAATACGCGTACGTAAAAATTGTTTTTAATTTTGTCGATGATGCTTATCTCAGCCTTGCACTCTGCTCTAATTTTATAATATATAATATATTTACTATTTTCAATGAAATCTTAGCGGCTCTAAGGATTTCATAAACGCGTATGGACCGTCTTTACTAAATCGGGACTATTTTAATATCTAATGACTTTGAATAATGTACCGAAACATACTTATAATAAATACGAGTAAAATGTTCTAAATTACTATTTATACTCAAGTTGATATTTCAGCTAACATAAAGTTGGGAAAATCCGACCTTCAAAGCAAATATCGAACGCTAAATTCTTCAGACTTTATTGCTACATAAAACATGCACCCAATACAATATACCTAACCCAAAATAGTTAATATGTGTGTAGTAGGTTTGATAATGACATTGCTTTTGATAGTAAAAACCAGATATAGTAAAAATATCGAGTTGATGTAATTATATCTAGACGAACAGAAATATTTTCGTGTAATATTGCGCGATATAAAATGGTCGTGTTACACCGTTTGCCGGATCGAATAACAGGAGCAAGAAACATAAAAACGTTTTTCGTTTCATTAATTTTATTCCATCGAAATGTCATCTTTATGAATAAGGGCTAATCTAAAACTGAAAAAAGGGAATATTTAAGATACACAAATAGGTGTAAACAGCGGTTTTTTCTAAAACATATAGATATTGTGAAAAAAATGCGTTTGTTCAGAAAGTTTCCTAAAATTTAAAAATTTACAATAACACATGGGATGATCTGTCAGACACGCTGCTTAAGCAGTACATTTATAAACCGCTATTAAAAACCTTTAAAAGTATTTTTTATAATAAAAATATTATTTTTATTTCGTACCGTGTGTTGTCTGTCAATGTTCAGCTGCTTAACCCAGGATGAAAATGTTCCCGTTTGGGTAAGGTCTTAATTATCACCTCTCCATGAAAATTTCTTCAAATCCTACGACGTTCACTTGCTACAACAAATAAATTATTCTAGTACGTCTTGACATGCAGATAACACTATCACTTCTAATTGACAAATTTCAGAATATTTTTGACACTTTCACATGTTATACTTTCTAGGGGTTTTGATCTGGAAAAAAAAGCACCTTATTTGGGGGGGAGGACTCGAGTCTACGGGGTTGTAAACACGATAGGGGATGAATTTTTGCGGGTTGTGGGACACTGCACAGCACTGTTCACGAGGAGCTGGTGGTGTAATGTAAGGAACGTGTAGGGCGCTATTCGCCAAGGTAGAGTTAGGTAGACGAGATAGTGTCCCTTACAAGGCGCTACACTCTACACCCGGGAAATTGTCCTCGGCGCTATGCGCTCATTACGGATTTCCCATTGCGGAGATTTTCCAGTCCCGAATGTCGTGTACGTGTGCGGCGCACGGCGCGGGTATATCTGGGAGTGTCTCCGGCGTGCGGGGCCAGTCGCGCTCGGCAGGCGGCGCGCGCAGGTCGGGCGGCGGGCGCGGGCGGCAGGTGCGAGCCGCGGTGGGCGTGGCGCCGCCGCCGGCCCGGGCCCGCGCCCCACCGCCTATTGATCGCGGGGCTGCGCGCGCCCTAGGCAAGGAGCGCGCCATCGCATCCCCCGCCGCCACACCGACCACAGACCAGAAAAATCATACCAAACACAGACGGCCAAAATCACACTTCATTCCCAGTTTTATCCCTTTTCACGAGACGTCATCTGGATACACGGAGCCGAATACTGATACAGAATTAGAAGACAAAATCCCTAAGCATTTGAACCCTCTTTACTACTGTTTCCATACATTACCTCGGGCATTTCGGTGCGGTCTCTCCGAGTAGCTAGCGGTAAAGGCCATGTTGAACTATTGGATTAGAATAAATGGAGAGTAAACACTCTCGTCCTTTCGGTCTAGTGGGTTGTTTTGTTTACTTTGCGACGGCGATTTTTTGTACTTCGAACGCTTCGCGAAACGGACAATTGGAAGTAACCGAGGAATAGTGACTGAGGGAAGAGGGATGTGGAGATATGAAGGACTATTTTTTTAACAGATTTATAGCGGGTGACCAGTTGACCAGTAATAACAAACCACGGAGAGGGCGGAAAACATTGTTTATGAATTTCATTTCAAATTAAAAATCGTTTCAAATGTATAAAAAACAATTTATTTTTAGTAAATACAGACCGATGATTTAGCTCCCAATGTAGATACTAAAATTAATCTATTCAAAACAAAAAAATTGTTTAGAATTTGTAAATTACTCACAGAAGAAAAACAAGCGAAAATCAATGCGTTACAAAAATAACATATATCTATAAATAATATTATGAATAAATTAAAACATCAACTCAAAAAGTTAATCGAGTTCAGTAGATACATTTATGTTATTGTATATCACGTTGATATTCGGTTAAATCAGGTCCTTCATAACATTTAATCGGATTACGATTCGCACAGTGCGTGTATGAAATCACAATATTTAGTGTGAATTTAATCAAATGAGTTTAATTAAAATTTATGGAGGCTTACTCTCCGGTTATATTCAACTCGGGGGAAATCAATTAAATATGATTGCAATAGGCCGTGGTTAACAAAACCCTGTAATTAAAAACAAGTTGGAATAATTATAACATTTCAACGAAACCTTTGGGCTGAGGGAAACTTTGAACAATAATGTGAAAATCAAACATATTATTATTATGATGAATGTTTCCTGCGGTGTGAGGTAACAAAGGATTCGTAACTCGGTTTTCTCCTCGGTTCCTCCATACAATCGTAGTCCTTGATTTTCTCCCGGGAATTTGAAGCACTGAAGCAATGATTTTTCACGCGTTTAAGATAGCTACCAGAAGCGTTTTTGTATCAACTCCTTTTTAGATAATATATTTTTAAAAAAAAAGATAAATACGGGGTGTAACAAAACTAGATGTACAAGCGGAAAACTAGTGAATCTACATCGTATTTGGAAACGATTGTGTAATATTACTTTTTATCAGAGCTTAAAAAAAAATTAATTTCTTCTCACAAAAGTTTTCATAAGTACCTATGGCAGATTAAGTAAAATTGCTCAAATTCTTATTGAAACGCGTTTTTAAAATTGTTTTCTTTATAGATAGCATTAATTTGAGTAAATACATGATATTTGATATCAATTTGCAAAAAAAAAAACAAAAAAAAATCAACTTTGAACTCAATTTTCTCGAAAACTAAGGGTCAAATCCAAAAATTTTGTTCTACAAAATCGACGCCCAATATTATGTTGATTCACTAATTTCCCGCTTGTACATCGAGTTTTGTTACACTCTATATAAAATAAATACATTCATTAAAAAAACACGCTTATGGTTGACATCTAAAAACGTGTAAGAATCATTGCTGTAGTGCTAAATTCCAGAGAGAAAAATCAAAGACTATTAAATAATATTGCTCAGATTTTTTTTTACCTATACCAAATTTTACGAAATAAAACACCTTTGTTTTTAACTACTTAAAAAATATTTTTTTAATAATAAATAACCTTTTTTATGAAACTTCATCACATGTTAAAAAAATGATTATGAATGAGGAGTACTCTTACATTTATGTAAAAAAAATATCATGGGCAGACTGTAAATAAATTTTATTTCAGATTTTAAAAAAATACCTCGTATGTAAATAGTAAGCTACATATTGTAAGTAAAAATACTGTGACTATCCATTTTATTCAATTTAAGTAAAACGGGTTTAATGTACCTAATTATAATTTTATTGCTGATGTGAAAATAATGTTTTGTTACCTTTTTTAAAGGAAAATAGTGCGTTTAGCATTTCGTGTCTTATATATTAGGTGAACCAAAGACGTCGGAAAATATGAAAAATGACCGAGATAATGTGAAAATATTCCAGCGAAAAGGAAAATAAAAAGCTGTTTAACGTCACTGCCAGAACATTCACACGACAGAGAGGTGAAAGCCTTTAACAGGATTTTTATAGGCAGTTAGAACCACAGGGTGTACACAAACACACGTGCTGTTTGTAACGAAATAGGGAAGAAATTGTTCTGATAAACCTACTTAAACATGTACAATGTACAAGCGGTAAACCAGTTAATCTAATTAATTTGACCCATTTTTTTTGAGAAAATTAAGTAAGAAGTGTTTTTTTAAATATTTTTTTACAAATTAACTAACCATCACGCCATTTCCCCGAAGGGGTGGGCAGAGAGGATAGGACGCCACACCACTCTGTCCTGGCATACTTCTCTTGCTTCCTCCACATATACATCTTCGCCTGCACGCACGTCGATTATTCCGACTTCTTACATGCCCACTTTCAAAGCACTTGTTTTACTTGATCATGCCATGTCTTTCTCGGCCTTCCCCGACTTCTACATCCAGGCACAGACACGCATCATAAAAAGTTCTTTTCATCATCCATAGCTGTACATGGCCGAACGTCAACGTAAAAGACCTTCTCTTAATTTGTCGATAATGCTTATCTCAGCCTTGCATTCTGCTCTAATTTCAACATTAGTGCACCTATCATACATAGTTTTTGAGTAAAAATTTGTTTTTAAATATCATTGTTATTTGTTATTCATATAACTAATTATCAAATATAATTTATTTAGTCAAATTAATACTATCAATAAAGAAAACCAAAGTAAAAACCTAATTTTAATATGAATTTGTGCAATTTTTGTTAATCTACGGTACTTATGAAAGCTTTTACGACAAGAAATTTCAAGAAATATGATGTAGTTTTACTGTTTTCGGGTAATACTGCGAGTTTTGTAACTCATATTATTTTCCTGTTGCTCGATCACAGATCACTACCGCTCGGTAATAAGCGACGTGATAACGATTTCTTACCCATGGATGTTTAATCACAATGGAACACGCGTTAAATTATCCGATCGGGATATTAACCGAGCGCTTTTTTCGCGAGGAAAGCTATTCGCACATAAGCAATCTTTCTTGAGAGCATTTAGCCGGTTTTCGGCAAACCAAATATTGAGAAAAGCAGTCGAAAATTAAAAATCCGACAAGCGCGATGATTTGACGGTTTGACGTACGGCCGCGAAAATCGCGTGCATCGGCTCCGCTCGGCTCAGATCGCAATGCTCGGCTCGGCAATAACGGCAAAATGTCAATGTGATCGTCAAATCGTTAAACGTTAGCAAAGCAACGTTTTAAACTACGACGATAGTTATCTGTGATTGAGCTACTGGATAAACTCTACTTTAAACAAGCGGAAAACCAGTTAATCTAATTAATTTGACCTATTTTTTTTTGAGAAAATTCTGTTTTGCTATTTTTTTATAATTTTTTTTAAATTAACTAACTAACTAACTAACACGCCATTTCCCCGAAGGGGTACAGTCGATTACGCCACGCCACTCTGTCCTGGCATACTTCTCTTACTTCCTCCACATTCATACATCTTCGCATGCACGCACGTCGATTATTCCGACTTGACATGCCCACTTTCAAGCACATGTTTTACCATGCCATGTCTTTCTCGGCCTTCCCTGACTTCTACATCCAGGCACAGTCACAGTCGCATCATATATTTTTTTAACCGTTTTTTCATCATCCATTCGCTGTACATGGCCGAACCAACGTAAAAGACCTTTCTTAATTTTGTCGATAATGCTTATCTCAGCCGTGCATTCTGCTCTAATTTCAACATTAGTGCTATCATACATAGTTTTGAGTAAAATTTGTTTTTAAATATCATTGTTATTTGTTATTCATATAACAAATTGTTATCAAATATTATTTATTAAGTCAAATTAATTTATTTAGTCAGATTAATTCATTTATTTAATTTTTATTGGATAACTTGTTAAGCGCCATTTTTATGAAAAATCACCTCAAGGGCACTATCAATAAAGAAAACCAAAGTAAAAACCTAGTTTTAATAAAAATTTGTGCAATTTTCAAAAATTGCAAAAAATTGCAAAAAAATTTCACATTCGACTCCAAATAATATGATGTAGTTTCAGCAGTTTTCGGGTTGTACTACGAGTTTTGTTACTCTATGTATTTATTTTCCTGAGGTTCCTTATTCTATTGAGACAAGAAATCGTTAGCAACAAGTTCCATACAAGCCTCACGAGACTGGTTCAAACAATTATGAAAAATGAGGTCCAAAAAACGATCAGAAACACTGTATTCATCCTATACTTCGGAGGGAAAAAATCTCTAAATTCATCCTCATTCTGTAAAATCCCACAAAGCCTCTGATACACGCACAAAAAAGTAATGAAACAAAATACGTAGGCAAAGTTCGCAGATAGTTTTCTGCGACCCCTTTTGTGGACGTCACTTCACATTGCTTGCGGCGTGTTTTCTTTTGTCGGTGGGGTTAGCTAGGAGAGGAAACGCGACGAAGAATAGCCACTCGAGAAGTCTTGCAAATAATCGTGTTTACATTAGCCGCTATCAGATGTCGTTAGTATCGCCAACTGAGGGTGGAAGGGGGGGGAGAGGCCAGGGAAAGGGGTCCATAGAATTGTAAAGAAAAAGTCAGGAAGTCGCACTTGTAAAAATTGCACAGATAATTTTTGACTGACATTTTTTTGCTCAGAGAAAACAATATTTTTTATAGAGAAAACAATATTGTTTTGCTCAGAGAAAACAATAGTTTTTATAGAGAAAAACAATAATTTAGTGGACTTAAAAAACATCTTTTAAAAAAAAAATGCTTAAGTACCTACCTAAATATTTTCATTCAAGATCCTAGGGTGTGTATTGTTTTACAATGGTATATTAATATGACTAATTTCAATGCTCAGAAAATTAAATAAAATTTTCTGTACAAATTAAAATTGTACTAGATACCGTTAAAACTATTCCAAACCTGTAAAGGCACAATTGTCAAATTAGGCATAGGGGTATGTGTGGAATACCTATTCGTCATTTATTTTATTTATTTTTTATTTATTTGACTTTTTGTACAAATAGTTGTGTACATTGGCGGGTTTATTGCCCAAATTGGCAATTTCTTCCAACCAACCACTTGTACATTTGAATAGCACAAAACACATTCCCCATATAAAAGCTTGAAGAAGTATCTATGTATAATGCTATGTCGTTATAGCAACCGTTGGTTATGACAATATTTAGTTACAGAGTGCTCTAATTGGCTAGAAATCTATCAGATTCTAGTGAAAGCTGTCAAAAGTCACAAGTCACACATGCCTACGCAGTATTCTTTTTATACAATATATACATGGTGTAACAAAACTCGACGTACAAGCGGGAAAACAGTGAATCTACGTCATATTTGGAGTCGATTTTGTAGATTTTTTTTTTTTTTGGATTTGACCCATTTTTTTTCGATAAAAATTTTTGGGAAATTTGTTATCAAATATAATTTATTAAGTCTAATTAATACTATCTACGAAGAACACAAAATTAAAAAACGCATTTTAATTAGGATTTGTGCAGTTTTACTGAATCTGCCTTACTTTGACAGCATTTATGAGCAGATTTCTTTTTTAGACAATTTAGAAAACATTGAAATAAAAAAGTCTTTAAATAATATTCGCAGCTTAATAAAAAATCAAATGAATAATATTTCCTACAGCCCCCTGCTGAACTGTCCCTGTTTAATTTTAAAGATATCTAATCCATAAATAAAAAAATAAAAAGTCATAAACCTGTACCCACCCATCCATTCATCTCTCAACCTTAGACAAACAATTAGACCTGACCATTGAACATATGCACTGACACAAACTTAATTCATTATCCAATTTCATTCATTCTTGTACCCTTGACAAAGAGACACGTGTTTGTTTCGAAACCCGGTCGGGAGTTTTAATAATAAAATAAATAAAGTAGTTAAAACAAAGTGTTTTCATTTAAAAAATTGATTTATTTTTTATTTTTAAAAGATTAAAAAAGTCTTATTACCCATTCAACTCCAAATATGATGTGATTCACTAGTTTTTCGGGTTGTACTACGAGTTTTGTTACTCAATCTTTATACATATATAAAAGTCTAGTCGATCGATCGGTCTATCATTATTGGCGTATAATTAATTAAAATAAACGTCATAATATTTATATAGACAAAAATATTATTTAATTAGAGGTGGTGGTGCATAGAGCCACTGAATAAGTTCACCAAACGGAGTAGGTACATAATATTTTGTATATCTCAATATTTAAAATTTATTTATTGGTAAGATGATCAGTCTTACGCTTCAGTGGAATAGGACAGCTATGGTAATAAATATTCCAGTCCAGTCTGCAGGTCAGGGCGGGCAAGCTCCTCACGGTGTTAACCATTAACACCTCGCGTCCGGCATTTTGTAACCTAATTAGCTAACCGGTGTACCGGCCTCTAATCCTGGGCTGGGCCAACGCGGGTTGGGACTTGGGAAACTAGGGCTGTCGAAAGTATAAGCACTGTAACCCGAAAAAAGGAATGTTGTTGCAAAGTGCCGAAAACGATTTGGTACAATAAAAACGTTGCTTTTGTTAAAGAGCATACCAAACCACGTGACTCGCGGCCGCTTTTACATAAAAATCTCCTCGATTTCTCCCTAGAATTTAAACATCAGAGCATATGATTTTTTCACACATTTTTTTATATATTTTTTTTATTATCAATATAAAAATATACATAAAATAAAAACAATACATGTCCAACTGAGTTGCCTACTGCAACTCGTCAGTAAGTGCATAATACATGTTCTAACTAAAAATAAAATGGTGTGCATACATACTCTAGCGCAAAAAAAATGTGAAATAATATAACAGGACCTCTGATTACAAAAAATTTTATTTTAATAAGTGCATATTTTGGATGATACCTTTTCTACTTGCGTCAGATATATGATATGTTTTATGTGTCTACTTGTTATAATTCACTTTAATTCACTTTATATTTCTTTAGGTTTTTATGTTTTCATTGGATTGGTTCTGTTTTTTGTATTAACATTGTGTTTATTTTGTGATCTAAGTGATGTCAGTGCGTATTAGAATAAAATGAATATGTGTTTTTTATTTTGTCCTAAATGAGGTTTATTGTTAAAACTCCTAGGGGGAGCATTAGATTGAAAAAGAAAAAGATTTTTTTTTTTTTTTTCCTACGTTATGTTATTTTTATAAATATATATATATATTTTTTTTTTAATAAAAAAAAATACAATTCTAAACTCAATAAAATACATCGCGCTCTAGCAACCAAGTTCTCGCTTTAATAACACGTAATTTTCAAATAATTCTATTTTATTTATGGAATAAACACATATATGTTTTAAAAAACTGCAAACCGGCTTCGGAGATACTTATCCGTCTTCAGGGATTTGTATGAATAAGAAATAAAAAAAATGAAGTGATTAATGCATAATATTCAAAGAAAATACATATCTAAGTAATACATTTTCAAGTGTTTTACCGGGCACTAAGCCTTAAGTGAAGGCTTGTTTTATTGACCTACTGTGTATTACTTAGAATTTTTACCTACAACCGACAAAGATGATAGCTAAAATGCTTAGCGATTTTCTCAACAGATGTCACCAGTGAGAAATATCTAAATAAAGCGGAACGACGCCGATGTTTGATTTTTCAAAATATTAACATGGGAATGTGGAGATATGGAATACATCATGCGGCCACTTAACCCAGCCAATGACAGGTCATAAGCCCTGTAATCCAAATTCTTTTCCAGACCTTCTCTGTCTGTTGAGATATCAATAATGTTTTACTTAATTTTTACTTGCTAAAAAAATAGGGTTGCAGTGATTATACACGAGACGCTAAGGGTCCCACGATTAGTCCTACATAGGGGAGGTAATGGGACCATAATACCAACCTGGATATATTTAGGTTCACTACTTCAAAGCTCCCAAATTAACGGACTACTTGGCTGAAGATTTTGCATTCAGGGACTATCATGAGATCAGGGTCCACCCGAGTGAAATCAA
The DNA here is from genome assembly GCA_022494985.1 of Micrasema minimum. Taxonomy (NCBI): domain Eukaryota; kingdom Metazoa; phylum Arthropoda; class Insecta; order Trichoptera; family Brachycentridae; genus Micrasema; species Micrasema minimum. The sequence continues at coordinate 39,855 of JAGVSP010000157.1, read as the reverse complement.
CCAGTCTTAGAGTAATGATAATGATGATTGACAGGTTTATAATATAATATTAATAATTTCTGTAAAAAATATTAATTCGAGATTATGAATTTTTTTATACTTTATAGTTTTAACTACTTCTTCTACTACTTTCCCTTATACGCTCCCAATGGTGCATAGGGCACTGCAATGGTACATCGAGTGCAATGTCTCTTGACCATGTATTTGAATTGCCACTTCTGGGATTTTTTAATCGTAAACCAAACGAAGATCGACGATAAACATAATCTGACATCCTAATATCCGATTACACACGTTACGACTTAAATACAACTTTGTCCTTCTTCATTACAATAATTTTGGTCTTGTGTTGATGAAAAGCTTATTTGTAGAAAATGCTTGTTTTTATAAATTCAAGTAAACTGTAATTTTTTTTAAATACGATATAAGAAGCTCGAAAACTTAAAGAATCAACACATTGTGTTAGTAAATATCTTGTAAATAATTTTATAGAAAATAACTATATGTACGTCTTAAATAAAAATTAATAACGTACAAATAATCATAATAAACTTTGAAGATAAATAAATATTTATTTTTAAAATAATAACAGTGTATGATGTTGAAATTAGAGCAGAATGCAAGGCTGAGATAAGCATTATCGTCAAAATTAAGAAAGGTCTTTTACGTTGGTTCGGTCATGTAGAGCGAATGATGATGAAAGAAAGAACGGCTAAAAAAAATATACAATGCGACTGTGCCTGGATGTAAGAGTCGAGGAATGCCGAGAAAGACATGGCATGATCAAGTAAAAACAAGTGCTTGAAAGTGGGCACGTAAGAAGTCAGAATAATCGACGTGCGTGCATGAGAAGATGTATGAATGTGGAGGAAGCAAGAGAAGTATGGCAGGACAGAGTGGTGTGGCGCTCTATCCTCTCGTGATGGTTAGTTAGTTAGTTAGTTAACAAAATAGTCTCTCTCTCTCCCTTATCCGCACCCAATGGTGCATAGGGCACTGCATTGATACACAGTTGCAGCGAATCCTGATAATTTTTTACATAAAGGCAAGACGATCAGTCTTACGCTTCGGTGCCAGTTGTAGGTATCACATATCAAATATTTTTATGTGAAAAACACAATTAAATAAATATTTCGTATTGATCCCCACCGGAACACGAACCCGCGACCTCGTGCATGGCAGCACAACGAGGCGGACATAATAATATCGGAAGGTTTTCTAGTACAAGTATAATGTATATTCTAGTATAAGAATGCACGCACTGGCAAACGAGTATGCTAATAATATTGATGTTTTCAACACAAATCTAGTGCATTTTAGGGAACAGTGTCTGGATGCCATCTCTGGCGGTGATGAATAGCTACCTACTGAGTAACATTTAAAAATGTATATGTAAAAGCTCTATGGGCGTTAAAACAATAAAATAAATAAATAAAAATGTCACCAGAATTATATCCCAAAAAAATGTAGTTAATTACACCTGCACAAATACAGAAATAAGTGGGTACGGGTACCCACTATTCACTATCCATTACCTACACAATGGAGCGGTAGACATAGCCGAGTGTAGTATGAAACACGACCCGGGAAATGTGAATAGAGAACATTCTTCAGCAGATCTTGAGGAATCCTGCCGCATTCCTGGCCGGGGGGCGCCCCTCGCCGCCCCATCGCCGCCCCCCGGGGGCGAAGGCGACCGTAAATAAACGACTACCTTCACAGGCATACAACGCAACGATACGTACTATATTTATTTCATTGTTTTACAACCCCATAGGGCTTTTACATAAACATTTTAAAAATGTTACACAGTAGGTAGATTTTCATTACCGCCAGAGATGGCATCCAGACACTGCCCCCTAAAATGAACTAGATTAGTGTTGAAAACATCTATATTATTAGCATACTTATTTGCCAGTGCGTGCATTCGTGTCGTATAGATGAGTTTGCACTGTAATTTGTCGCAGTAAGATTGGCTGCAGTAAAATAGTGCATTACTACGGGTAACTCGACCATTACTAAGAAATATTTTAAAAGAATTATTATAGTGAAGAATGTACTACTGCCGTTACTTTCCCTTATACGCACCCGATGGTGCATAGGGCGCTGCAATGGTACACCAAGTACAGTGAATTTTAAAAATTTACTACACGAAGGCCAATAAAAGGTCACACAATAAGATTTAAATAAGCACTGGTTTTTCAAAATCTGTATATGAATCGAAAAACCGCAATATCGACCCTTTGCGCAACAAATGTAGCTAAAGCCAAAACTCATTTAGCCCAAAGTGGCCTCTACGACATTGATTACTAGAAGGTTTGTTAAAGCCATTTTGGCCTAAATAAGTTTTAGCTTTTACTGCGTTAGTTGCGCAAAGGGTCTATATGTGAAAATATGCAAAAATACCGGAGAAAATAATAAAGTTTAATATTTATTATAATGAATACTAAACGTTGCAACAAAAAACGAGGGAAAAGCAACCTAAAGTAAGACAAAGTGACGAAGTTTGTGCGACTAATTCAGCCCTTCGTGAACAAAGCCGATAGTTTCCACAACTCCGAGAGCCACCGGCGAACGTATTATTTATGCTGGATACAAGTTACACGGAGTGAGTAGCGTTAACCGTTAAACCGTTCATTTTATAAAAATGTAACGCTAATGAGCCATTGTAAATCGTTACATTTAATCATTCATAAGTGATAAATAAAATAAGTGTTCACATGTGAGGCGTCGCGCCATTTTACTGTATATTGGCAGATATGGATATCAAATACTAGGTGAAATGGGGAATGTTGTAATACATCAATGGGCCACTTAACCCAGCCAATGACAGGTCATAAGCCCTGTAAACGCCTAGATACCCATATTCTCTTTCCAAACTTCTCGTCTCTGTAGAGATTTCAATTGTAATTGTTAGCTCGTAATGGGTGAAATCCAGTTTTTGTCTACAAGTATTTGGACACACTCAAAATGTGGTTTATAAAAATTAGCTGGTAAAAGTTATAAGCATAACAAATTGAAGATTCATCTTCAGTCGTTTCCTAGTAGGTGATATAATTCGGTATGAATCTCACTTGCAATCGTAAAGGTTTCTGCTAAAATGCTGCAATTTTCTCAATGGATGACAGAGAGTGTTCACATGTGAAGCGTCGCGCCATTTTACTGTATATTGGCAGATATGGATATCAAATACCAGGTGAAATGGGGAATGTTGTAATACATCAAGCGGCCACTTAACCCAGCCAATGACAGGTCATAAGCCCTGTAAACGCCTAGATATTCCCTTACAAACTTCTCGTCTCTGTTGAGGTGTCAAATTGTAAAATAAGTGATAATTAAATATAATTGGACTGGACCAATGTACTAGTGCGGCGCCCTATGAACAATTGGGTGCGAAAAAGGGAGTGCAGTAGCATTATTAATTATAAGCAATAACTTTGTATTAAAAATACATTTTAATAATTATCTGATCAAAGCAAGTGAGCGAACAAGTAAAAAATATTTATTTGAGGAAAGTGTATTTTTTTTACTATGCCAACACTAAAAAGCTAACATTTTTGTTATTACGAGGTAAATAACTCACGCAGTAAACATAAAATGTTAATTTTTATAATTTTTTTAACGCTAGTTCCATTAACATTCTCATGAAATTAACACGTTAACTATACAAGTAACAGTATTATTTATAGTTCACAAAGAAAATGCAAAGGAATTTATTTAAAAAAAAAATTTTTTTTGCTACATATGTTTTTAACATATCCCATCTTATAAAATATTAAGAAAATAAAAATACAAAATAAATTTTTTTTTCGGCTAGTTCCAGTTACATTGTCATGAATTAACGGTTTAACGGTACCCAACAAGTTACAGTATTAGTCTACAAAGAAAATGCAACGGGATTCGTTGAAATTGTTTTCGTTGTTAGTTCAGCTACTGAGGAAGTTTGTATTTTACTTTATGAGGATTGGCGGTCACGTGAAACGCGACAGTTCCTCCATACAATCGTATTCCTTGATTTTTTTCCTGATTTAAGCACAAGAGCAATGCTTTTTTTATGAGGGTTACAGTATCTACAAGAATCGTAGTATTTAGTTAAAAACTAAAGTATATACATTATTTTAAAAATAACCGATACAGACTGGTGGTGGCCCAGTGGTAGCGTCGCGGTCTCTGACATGACTCGATTCCTTGCAAATTGTTATCAAATATCGTGTATTTAGTAACATGAGCGCTATCGTATGAATATACGACAAAATCAAAAACATCGCGCCGTTGTTTCAATTTGACTTAAGGGGCTACTAGGTCCACCCTTTGTTAATTGTAAAATGTAGTAAGCGCCCGGATGAGCGCTCGTTAAAACACGACCAAAATCCGATCGAACGTCGCGCCGTTTGGTTTCATTATTATTTGCATCGCGTAGGTATACAAAAAATACACGATAATCTTTAAAAAATTTATAAGCGCCCGGATGAGCGCTCGTTAAAACACGGAATTTAATATAATCAAAAATCTACTAATGTTTTACAAATTTTAATCAGATAATGCACTAGATATATACGTATTCTTTAATACATTTTTTTTTTTAATCTTATATGTACTGTTTTTGTGTTATGCATCAAATTTTATTAAAAACAGGGGGTTTCTTTAAATTAATTGTGATTCAACGAAATATTTAAATAAAAATTTAGTCCGATAATTCACTAGAAAAAGAATTAATAATTACGTCATATTTTTTTCATTTTTATTTAATGAACCATGAAGTACAAGGGAATTTTGCCCTGACGTACATGAATGTATGGGGGACCCCGTAAGGGGGCTTAATCTGCGGTACTAATGAAAGCTTTTATGAGAAGAAAAAGAAAAAAAAAATCTCTCCAAATATGATGTGGATTCACATTTTTCCTGGTTGTACCACGAGTTTTTTTAACACTTTGTATATCTACATGTATCTAAAGCGTGTGACAAAAGGATGGTCAGGTCACGTGACCGCCAATCCTCTTAACTGCGCCCCACTTCGGCAACTATTGGGGATAAAAACAATACAGCAAGAATCGCAACTGGCGCTTAATGGGTTAAAGGTAGAACGATTATATCAAAGCAAGCATTAATGCAAGCCAATACCCGCTATGGATATAGGAGTAGAACTTGGCTATCGAAGAGGAGATCAATATTTATTGTTTGCGAAGAAAACAGATAATGGAACACCGTGAGTGAATAAGACTGTCTAAAATTATAAGTAAATAAAGGGCATATTACTTTCGTATAATGAAAAGTAGAACAAAAAAGAGATTTCGACCGAAAAAAACTAAAGAACTTGCGAGTATCTAGTAAAATGTTGCTTTGATTCCGTTTTTTTACTTGGATTTTGTTTTAAAAAACTTTATTTTATATATTATATAAATAACTAACTAACTAACCATCACGCCATTTCCCCGTAGGGGTTGGGCAGAGAGGATAGAACGCCATACCACTCTGTCCTGACAGACTTCCTTTGCTTCCTCTTCATTCATACATCTTCTCATGCACATACGCCGATTATTCCGACTTTTCACATGACCACTTTCAAGTACTTTGTCAAGTAAATAAGTTTTATTATATTGCACAAGGTTTTGTTTTTACCTTGCGCAATATAATAAAACTTATCCCTCCAGTTCCCCATTACCTACTTTGTTATAATACTGCCATTTTAACACATGTTTTTGTAATTCGTCTCATCTTTCTGTCATATTGTCTTTTTCAAACTCATGTGTTTAGTGTCTAAATTTATTTAGTAAAAACTGCTATTTATACTTTTGTCTTGTACAACATGTTACCAGTCTGAAGATGCCCGTTACAGGGTGAAAGCGCTAACTGGTCAAAATAAATTAAAAAGTGGAAGTGTACCAAGTATTTTTTATTTGACTTTAATTAGTTATATATTAAGAATTTTAACAATATTACATGTTTTATGTGCATTTTCATTGATGCAATTTTTTTATTTTGGTCGATACGATTCGGCTTTCAGATTTACTGTCAATACTTGTATAATAATATATAATGGAAAATTGAGACATCAAATGTAGATATGTAATTAATTCCAAGTTTTTTAAAGATCGTTGAAAAAGCTCAATTTTGTATTTATTTTGAATCGAATTGTTTCAAAACGTTGGTTTAATATAAACCATCAATACTTTATCATTATATCAGAATAAATACACTCTTCATTTAAAAAGGAATCAAACTCAAACAGAGGCAATTAAACGTGTATAATATGCTGTAAGAAATTAATTTGCACTACTGCAGTCATAAGTGTAAATTCGTACATTAATTCAGTCGAATACACATGTGGATATAAAGCAATTCAGCTGCTATGAATACTTTTCGTTATAGCGATCCATTTGCAGAAAATTGGATCTATTTATTTTCTCCAGAGTCCAGAGACCAGACCCCAGACAATATCAGGAAATGAAAAGATGCTATATGCGGAATCTCAAACATCCGACTTTTTACTTCGATTCCACTTCTAGCGGACTCCGTGAAGTTGATAAGTTAAATCCATATTGCATCATTCTAATGTTCGTATAGATATTAGGGATTCCAATTCTGAGACGTGAACTCCTATAGAGAGAGGAATGGGAATCTGACTTTTATTTATATTAAAAATACGCTCCACTCTTCTCAGATAAACTATGTATGAGTATACTAAGACAAGCGTACGGCGTTTATTTGAGTTGAAGTGTAGCTATACGTTTTATCCTTCATTAACATTCCTTCATTTATTAAATTATTTATCTAGGTGTTGATAATAAATATTAAAAAGGTTAAATTTGTAAACAACATTTTGAGTGTGTCCAAATACTTGTAGACAAAAACTGGATTTCACCCATTACGGGCTAATAATTACAATTTGACATCTCAACAGAGACGAAAAATTTGGAGAGGAATATGGATATCTAGGCGTTTCAAGGCTTATGACCTGTCATTGGCTGGGTTAAGTTGCCACTTGATGTATTAAAACATTCCCCCATTTCACCTGGTATTTGATATCCATATCCGCCAATATACAGTAAAATGGCGCGACGCTTCACATGTGAACTCTCTGTCATCCATTGAGAAAATTGCTAAGCATTTTAGCAGAAACCTTTATGATTGCAGGTGAGATTCTTACCTCTTATATCAACCTACTAGGAAACGCCTGAAGATGAATCTTCAATTTGTTATGCTTATAACTTCACCAGCTAATTTTTATAAACAACATTTTGAGTGTGTCCTAGTAGGTGATATAATTCGGTAAGAATCTCACCTGCAATCATAAAGGTTTCTGCTAAAATGCTGGAGCAATTTTCTCAATGGATGACAGAGAGTTAGTGATGTGAAGTTGTCGCGCCATTTTACTGTATATTGGCGGATATGGAAGCATCAAATACTAGGTGAAATGGGGAATGTTGTAATACATCAAGTGGCCACTTAACCCAGCCAATGACAGGTCATAAGCCCTGTAAACGCCTAGATATCCATATTCCCTTCCAAATTTCTCGTCTCTGTTGAGATGTCAAATTGTAGGTTAAATTTGGCTTAATTTTTTGTTTCCAACAGCAGAACAACCATTTAACAGGGTTTTCCAATAGGGATGATACTATTTAAAATAGTTATAATGGCAACACTGCGTATAGTTTTTAACACTTCTTATGTCATTTGTGTTCAATAGGTTATGCCATTTAATCATGGAACACGGAACATGGAGATACACGCTTCAACAACTTTAGAAATTGTTAAACTGTTTTATCAATCAGTACTTAATATTGTGAATACTGAAAGAAATTTAAGAAGTATTCATGGACGACATTACTCAGTAAATCGACTATTCGTCGTATTGAAAACAAAATTTGGTGATGAAATTATCTCATGAAATGGTCCAGTTAATTATTCACCCAGTAGCTCAAGCACAGATAACTATCGACGTAGTTAAAAGCGTGCTAATCACGTGCTAACGCTAACGATTTGAGCGATCACAATGACATACCGTTCAATACCGCGATCGCTGAGCCGAGAATTGACGATCTGAGCCGAGCGGAGCCGATCTGCGCTATATCGCGGCCGACGTCAAACGTCAAATCAATCGCGCTTGTCTGATTTTTTATTATGTCGACTGCTTTTCTCAATATTTGGCTTGCCGAAAGCCGGCTAAATGCAATACGGCACTCGAGAAAGATTGAATGAAGATATGTGCGAATAAGATATATCTCGGGAAACGGCTCGCGACTAGATGCGCTCGTTTAATAATCCCGATCGATAACTTTTAACGCGTGTTCCATTGTGATCGCGAAAACATTAAACATCCATGGGTAAGAAATCGTTATCACGTCGCTTAATACCGAGTCGATATGATCTGTGATCGAGCAACAGGTCGTGTGATTTAACACCTTGTGATTTCTTTCTTTGGGGGTATGTTAAGTCGCAAGTTTATGCTGATAATTTAACAACAATTGAGCAATTAAAAATCAACATTGAACGTGCTATTGATGAAATACAGCCAAATTTATGTGAAAAAGTGATGGAAAATTGGGTTCACATAATGCAGTACGTACAGAGAAATCGTGGTGGTCATTTGAATGATGTTATTTTCCATACATAATGGCATAATGTAACCTTTCAAATAAAACAAAAATTTTGTGTCTCACTGTATAATTAATGTTTTTTTTTTAATTTTAAATTGTCTCATCTCACCCTTACTTACTTGCAATACACATTTTCTGTATGTGGTTAGCATTCTGAAGCCATTTTGAATGCGTCATACATTTCATTGTTATCGATATGATTTGATAGACAAAAAACAGGAAGACTTACTAAACCGTTTGTTATTTACAAAACTTGTGGAATCCAAAATGCTTTTAAAAACAATTTAGAAAGTAAATAGAAGCAAAGCAAATCCAATACATTTCCTCATCACATTTCCTATATCCACAAAATCCCCGGCAAACAAAACGTTGAAATTTCAATTTAAAACTTGGCTTAGTTCTTTTGAGGGTCCGCGATATATGATTCAAGTATAGAGGATACATTTTTTTATAATCTTTACTTGTATAAATCGCCTTTTCATTTTGTAATTTGTAATTAGTGCAGTAAGAAGAACAAACATTAAAAAAAAATGATTAAACTTTTGTATATTATGTCAGTAGACCAAAGAATTAAATATAATGTTGCTAATGAAATTGACAAAATATTTGCAAAACAAATAAAAAAAAACAATGACTTTTTTCATAAATATGCAACACACGAGGTTCAAAAAATATAATAATAGAAAAGAAAAGAAAAACTATGCCACAGAATAGTCTAATGTATAAGGGCATCAAAATGTATGAGGAGATTCCAGATGAAATAAGAAATACTGCTATAACTATAGACTAAATATTATTACATTACACTTTTGTTTTTTCTTAACTATTCTTATCCTACCATTATACATTTTTTAATTTAGCTATAATATAATACCCACTTTTATATTTTTTACACATATATTTTTTACATTAAGCCCTAAATAACTTATTAAGTCTATAGTCTAAAGTTATTTAGGGTTAAATGTAAAAAATATAAAAGTAGGTATTATATTATAGCTAAATTGAAAAATGTACAATGGTAGGATAATTGTACTAAATAAATATAGTAATTAAAAAAAATTGTAATCAAGAGAAAGATAGAAAAAATCACAATTGGGTTCTTTCCGATTTTTTTATTTTTTATTTTTAAAAAAATGATTGAAAATTACAATATCAAGGGAATTTTTTTTAATTTTTTACGATGTCATGACTTTTTTAGCGCGGTTTGAAATAGCGCTTTTCAAATCACTCGCAAAATCCTCCATTTAGCGCGCATGCGGTGTGACGTCACAGCAATATAGGCGCTCACTACGGAATGAATTTCACGCCTTCCACGGTAGACGGGTGCGACGTCATTAGCCAATAACGGTCGTTAAAAGTCACTCGTAATTTTCGTGTTTTTAAAACATAAATTTATAAATGAAAACAAAGTTTTTGATCATTATATTTTATATCGTTGGAATTGTAAAAATATACTTAAAATATTAATAGCGTTTTCAAGGATATTCATGCTATCGGGAAGAACCCTATTGCTATGTGCATTCATAAAATCTCTTAAAAAATAAATAACCGTTCGCCCCATGATTCGAACCTGAGCATTTCTGATCACCGGTCAACTTATCTATCCACTTTGTAGATGAATAAAGTAAAAATAATATTAACATTTTTAAGTATTTTATCAAACTCAAACACAACAAATGCATATATCGATAGGCTGAAAGTTATTATAATGGTCATCTGGGACCTGAATGTGTATGCATAGATTTGCATTTTATTATTATTATTATTACTATCCGATGTATCTTTGCAAAATTATTTAAAATACATTATTTTATTTTTTAAATTAAATAAATGTTGTTTGTAGTAATTATTTGCGTAACAGATTGCCACCCGACCACCCTTCAAACTATTGCATTCATAACAAAATACCCTGGATGTATCATATTTAACATATTACAGAAGGGAGTCCCAACATCCAACATCCAACAGCCACCCACAGTGTGGACGGGAGATGGAGACTGTGGAATCCAAACAATTGTTTACTCAGATGAATTAAGACAGTTCGCAGAGAATACTCCGCGGAGGAATGAAATTAGCGAGAGAAGAAAATGGCGGGAAATGCAGTATGTTTTTATTTGCTTTTATTTCTGTTTTGAAGGGGGAAAATTCAAAAGGAAAAGGGAGGGAATATCATGGCCCTTGAAATTAAATAGCATACACCCAAATTCTCTGCCGAAATTAAAAATAAGTACACGATAAAAATTTGTTCAATGTTGATACTTATTATTGTGTTTTTATGCAAAACGTTTAATGAAAATTTAGCAGATAAAAGTTAGTGAAAGTGTAGACAACATTTTTAGAAGAAATTTTGTGGCTATTGAAATAATGGGCTACGACTAACTAACAGGCAGAGAGCATAGAACGCCACACCACTCTGTCCTGGCACACTTTTCTTGCTTCCTCCACATTCATACATGTTCTCAGTCTTCACGCACGTGGATTATTCCGACTTCTTACATGCTCACTTTTAAGCACTTGTCTTACTTGATCATGCCATGTCTTTACTCGGCCTTCCTCGATTTCTACATCCAGGCACAGTCGCATCATATATTTTTTTGCCGTTCTTTCATCATCCATTTGCTCTACATGACCGAACCATCGTAAAAGACCTTTCTTAATTTTGTCGATAACGCTTATCTCAGCCTTGCACTCTGCTCTAATTTCACGACATTTGTGCACCTATCATACATAGTCTTACCACACATTCGCCTGAGAGATCGCATTTCAACTGCATTCAATCTACTTTCGTCCTTCTTTTTCCAACACCACGCTTCACTACCATACATAAGGGTTGGTACAGAACTCCATTATGAACTGCCAATTTAGCCTCTTTTGATAAGCACTTATTAGATACGACCCATGGGTCTACGAGAGATATATAATTCTCATCCTTAGAGAATAAGATAAAATTACCTACCTATGATAAAATTATTTTCAAACAAAAAAATCGGGTTGAGATCCCTTGATGTTGTGACGCACATTCATTCTAGAGAGAATCCTATTTTCTAACACAGTTATTTCTATTGAATCGAAATATTTTGACGCATTTTAAAAATATTATATTGTATGAAAATAGTACCTACTAAAAACAGTACAAAAATTCACAACGATTTTTCTCCTGTCATTTTCAAAATTTCAGAAAAGATAGAAGCTTTCTATGAATTGTAATCTCATAATTTCTTCGATTTATTTTTCAAGATTGAAAATTTTCTGTTATTTTAGATGTGCATTTAAATTTTAAAACACAAAGGCCAAATAACTTTTCCCTTTTCTGTATTTATTATAATTATTATATAAGTTCGTGATGCAGCATGACGACTCTATACAAAATAATTCATTCTGTGCCGCCCGCGCCGCGCTGGTCGCATGCAAGAATCCTAAAGGGAAATAACTGTCAAACGTAAATTCCATGCATATTATTATTCAACTTATTTAGAAGTTTCAAAATCTAAAATGAAGGCATAAAATCATATTTTACAAGTGAGAACTTTTACTAGAGATATGTTTACTGTCTGAACAACAGAATTAAATTATAATATGTGTTAATACTGTTAATGTGTTGGAAAACTATGTATGATATGTCGAAATTAGAGCAGAACGCCAGGCTGAGATAAGCATTATCGACAAAATTAAGAAAGGTCTCTTACGATGGTTCGGTCATGTAGAGCGAATGGATAAAAAAATAATCTATGATGCGAGTGTGCCTGGATGTAGAAGTCAAGGAAATCCGAGAAAGACATGGCATGATCAAGTAAAACATGTGCTTGAAATGGGCATGCGAGAAGTCGGAATAATAATAAATAAAATAAATTTTTTTATTAGGTATTTTTTTTCGAGTCTCCAGTCCCTACGCTTTCTTTGATAGTCGAGTCTTGCAAATTGCACTACCTAAATCGATGATTTTATTTTGTCACCGGGGATTCAAAACCCACTTTCCAAAGTTATGTTTCAATTTGAATTCGATTTCTCCGGAAAGGACTTTTGGCTCCTGACTACAGAAACATACAAGAATAAACAAAATATCGTCTAAGGACCTAAATACGAGTTAGAAATACGCATTACAGGGGATTATAGTTGAAAGGCATAAGACACATTGGCTGTTACATCCAATGATGTTTATTTACTTTTTTTTAAAATGGTTTAAACGTCGCGGAACGAACAAACGAACCGAACTCTGCCGAACGCTATCGGACAATGACGAGACACATTTTGACCGTCATCGTGACTACACGTCACTTTTGCACAGTTTTCTTGCCGCCAAATTAAGAGACAAACTAAATTCATTTCCATTTTCATTATTCATGTAAATCTTAGTTAAATAAGTTAAGTTTTCATTGTATTTCCTTTCGTTAAATTCTGTGTAATAAATGTGCACTTGAAACTGTAAGTACTCTTTCATTTCTCTCTGTGCACCCCACATAAAGCAATCACCACTAGAGGTAACCAATCCGGTAACTAAAGTGGGTGGCCACACCGAAAAAATATTCCGGTATATATTATTTATAAGTTGCATTTTCTGTCCTGAATAATGAATATGTTGATTAAGACCCGCAACTAGTCGAGATAGTTCGTCTCGTCACGGGGGACGTGGAATCCCCAAGTAGTTAGAGGAAACATATCCAAAGTTTGCAGTTTCATTAATTTATTGGTCACCCTGGTGGGATAGAAGGAAAACTTGCTGAATAGTATTGGTGTGTGGTGTAATAAATATGTGTGTGTGTGTGTGTGCGAACACAACCCATTACTTGTATTTCTAATTAATTGATTCTGCTACAGTGATTCACGAAATATAGATACAACTGATAAGAAGAATTATTTAACTTTACAAAGGTTTACGATGTGTGCAAGGAGAGTGACCTGTTAATGAATGTGGAAAAGTCGAATGTGATGGTTTTTGAAAGAAATGTGAATATGACTAAGTGTAAGATCGTAGTAAAATGGCGATTGCTTGAAACTGGTGAAGAATTTGTGTATCTGGGAAGCATGTTCACTAGGGATGGAAATATGGATAAGGACATTGAAAGGAGAGTTAGTTCCGGTAACAGAGTTAATGGTGCCTTAAAGTCGGTCGTATCTAATAAGTGCTTATCAAAAGAGGCTAAATTGGCAGTTCATAATGGAGTTCTGGTACCAACCCTTATATATGGTAAAAAGTGTGGTGTTGGAAAAAGAAGGATGAAAGTAGATTGAATGCAGTTGAAATGCGATCTCTCAGGCGAATGAGTGGTAAGACTATGTATGATAGGTGTACAAATGTCGAAATTAGAGCAGAGTGCAAGGCTGAGATAAGCATTATCGACAAAATTAAGAAAGGTCTTTTACGATGGTTTTGGTCATGCAGAACGAATGGATGATGAAAGAACGGCTAAAAAAATATATGAATGCGACTGTGCCTAGATGTAGAAATCGAGAAGTCGAGAAAGACATGGCATGATCAAGTAAAACAAGTGCTTGAAAGTGGGCATGTAAGAAGTCGGGAATAATCGACGTGGCGTGCATGAGAAGATGTATGAATGTGGAGGAAGCAAGAGAAGTGTGCCAGGACAGAGTGGTGTGGCGTTCTAATCCTCTCTGCCTACCCCCTTCGGGGAAATGGCGTGATGGTTAGTTAGTTAGTTAGTCATAGCGTGTTAAACATGGTTGAAATCAGCAGCATTCAAATAGCCATAAAAATGTTGCATAAACACTTGATCTCACTTTTCTTAATTCCTTTTTCGAAATTCCAAAATCAGAAAATTGAGAAATTGAACATGGGGACCTGGGACCCTATGGACTAAAAGTTTCATGCAACACTTCGGAATTACGAGTTATCTACGATACAAATTCACTCGCCATTCCAAGTGAAGTAATCCATCATAGGGCCCCTGGGTTTTTGTCTGGGTTGGAAGAAGTTGCTACCTGGCAATAAACCCGCCTTATACGTATACTGTAGGTTTATACTACATAAATATTATAAAAGCGTAAATAAAATTAATAAATTCAGTAAATAAATAGCAAAAGTTTATGAAAAAAAGATTTCAATATTGCACCAAATCATGACGGTATTTTAAGGGTTACGCAAGTCTGTTAAAATTTTACGTTGTTATAATTATTTTTCAGAATACTATGTTTAATTGGCAATTATTAAAACGACTGTGCTTAAAGATACACTTATAAATACAAACAACAATTCGCTAGAATAGAATACCAACGAATAGTTCGCTATTATTTGCTATGATAATTTCAGAGTTACCATGAAACATTTAACAGAGTTAACCTCTCAGTGCCATCGCTTGAAGCTGCCAGGGTCGACCGGGAGATGAATATTAGATCAGCTATTAATTAACAACTCTGCCAAGAAATTAACCCGATTAATTATTCACATATCCTGTAAGTTACGGATTACGGATGGTCGCTAATTCTCGTCAAACTGAGGACACATTGTGGCTCGTGGCCCAAGAGCAGGAAAAGAGATATTTATGAAAATACAAGGAATTCCTAATACTTAAGTCCAAATTTTGTAAAAACATCATTTCGGTCATAACGAATAAACAACTAAAGCCGCTATATACGGGACAGTTTTCTGCGCAGTTTTCTATGCAGTCTGAAAACGGTCCCGTATACAACGAAAACTGTTTAAAAAACTGCGTGCTTATGTCAGATTAAGCCGACATGACAGTTAATGTTTTTTATGTAAACGTTTAAGTAGACATTGGTTTATTGTATGCTTTTAAATTCGTAAAAAACCAATAACATATTTTACATTATTAGCTAAATATACAATTTCCTGAGAGCAAACATACGATAATAACTTACAATCGCGTTTCAAAAATACACATATTTAGCGTGTCTTTTGACAGAAGTTTGACAGACTGCACAGTTTTCTGAACAAGAAACTGTGTAGTAACAAGAAACTTTAGTTTTTCTGAACAAGAAACTGTCCCGTATACAGCGGGCATAAAAGATGTAGATATTTTTTTTGTTCGCTTGTTGTTTTTTTTAAAATATAAACATTTGAGGTCTTGTGATCTACCTTCCCAAATATTTTGATTTCGGGACAACTTCCAAATAGTCGGAAATAACTGTGCTAGAAAGCAGGAAACAAGTTGTGATTGAGTGAGAATTCAGAGTCCGCGATACAATAAAAACCCGGTGCAAATTGTAGCAGCGACAACATTTCTATAAATATTTTAGGTGCAGTTTTAAAATGGTCGATTTTATGAAAAATTTGAATTTTTTATTTAACAAAGGGCCAAACTGATGCCCTTGTGAGACTCTTCATATAAAAAATATAATAACACAGTAATAATCTTAAATGTTTCATGTGTGCACCGATTGCCCTATTTTGTATATAACATCTTACAACAACACTTCCTGAAAAGAATGTTTTTATGTTGTATAGAATATCCAAGTTTCATTATGGCCAGTATTATGGGGTCTTACTACTAATGCAGATAATGTTGAATGTTTTCGTCGGTCCAAATACCCGACATTAAGCTAGGTATAAACATTAAAGGTTAGCCCTTACATCTCGGTTATACCACGCTTAACATTTCAGCATTAGGCTCAAGCGAAGTACAATATTAGGGGATGTTTTGCTAAGGTTTTCAATCAAGCAGGAATGTGCGCTTGGTTAGAGAAATAATTCGTCTTTGGTAAATTAAAATAATGATGGGGAATAGTGGATTTAGTTATTTGCGGTTAGCGTAAATTGATGTGAGTATATTTTCTAATCACTGAGCAGTAGGCAATTTAGCGGTTTGCTCAGCAAACATGATATTTAAAAAAACTTAAAACTAACATTTATACTACCAAAATGATGTTTAGGGCTAGTTACTTGGATATACAGCACAGATTGATTGAAATCAAGAAAAAAATTATTCTGAATCAGTTTCACAAAAAATTTATTTTCTGAATAGCGTGGTTATTTTAATGTAAAAAGTTATGTTAAATAACATAAAAAAGTTTATTAGAAAAACAAAATATTAAGTTCATAAAAACGCACATGAATATCACGGGATACTTAAAAAATTCCGTTGAAAATTTACGAAAGTCTTAAAATGAGCTTAAGGCTAATGAATAGAAAAGTTCTACAAAAACCATTGAATAGAGTCGGCGTGCGTGATATAAGCTCGTCACATTAATATCTTACAAAAGAATACAAAATTAATGCCAAAACTAAAAGTCTACAACACATAACAGCTAGAAGTATTTTTTAGCAGAACTCTTGAACTTCATCAATTCCCTCATTCCTAACAATCAATTTACACAACACGAACCTGTAAACTTCATAATATGGTGTTTTATAGCAAAATTCTAACAGAATTCCTTCATATGGCAAAAATTAATAATAAAACAAGTTTAGTGTAGCCAATAAAAAAATACGACGTAATAGATCATTCTCAATATCTACATATCTTGATAAAGAAATTTCGATTGATTTTTTAATAAAATGGCATTGTCAAATTTCCAAATTTTTTCATCTTTTAAAAAATTAACACAAAGTTGGATACGTAGTGTAAAGGTAGAATCATTCTTACTATAAAGACCATAACAATAACATAATCTACGTAATTTTTTATTTTATATGTTAAAAATTATTTTCCTTTTTCTCCCTCCGGTATAAAGATACCAATATCTGTATGTATTCTTTTTTTTAACTATCTTGTTTACATTATCTGTTATTTTCCATTTTTACATGACTTTATTTTTCTCTTTTGCCACGTGCATACTGTTTGACTTTCACAGTATACCCATAAACAGGCTATGCCTTGGTGGGATTTTGATTTAATTATTTTAATGTATATGTGTTTTTATTGTGTTTGTAAACAAATTTTTTTCTTTCGAAAAAAAAAAATCCGATTGTCAAAGAAATATATGAGTTAAAATCAAAACGCTTTTATATAATTGATTAAGCAAAGGAAACTTTTTACTTCTACGGTTGTTCCAGTATTATAAAGGAAAAGTAACAAAACGAACGAACAAGTCAAGGGAATTTTCTAGGAATCTTCAACTTGCTCGTACACAATAATAATTGCAATCGGCGCTTAACATCAAGGCAATATTCCTCAGTGGGTCTGGCGCAAGGGAAGTGTTCCCAACTTGTTTAATTCTAAAGAGTAAAGCGAGGCCCAGAACTTTGTAAATGAATATTCACAGGAGCTATAAATATTACACAACTTAACCGGGACGAAAGCCGAGGCCCCTAACTGCTAACTCCATGTTCTGAGACAACTTTCTTCCATAATGCCTTTCGTATTTTGAAAGATTATACATAGTATTAATCATAATAATTCAAACAAAATTAACAAACAGGTGTTGTTAAAAAAACTGAAATAGTAACAAAATATTAATTATAAAATACGAACACAACCTCCGTATTATTCGAAAATCAAACGTTTCATTTTTTTTAAATCAAATAAATATTTAGATTTTTAAAGGCCGTTTTTATTTTCCAAAATGAGTTTCTTCAACATTGATACGAAATTGAAAGACAAATTTTAAACACGTGTATACAGATTTTTAAATTTGATTTATATCTGACTAGTAAAGTACATAAATTTGTTTACGGGAAGTATGATTTTCAGGACAAACTTATATATTAATAAAATGCATAGAGAAAAATATTTTAAAACGTACATTTTTCCATTTACCTAATGATAATGAGCAAAAAAGTGCAAGCAATTCTACTGATAAAGATGTAACGGAATTTAGCCATCTAATAGAAACTTTTTCATTAGAATTACTTACAAATTCTCGTTAAATATTATCACCACTGATTCGTAATGATTTTTTTTTCAAAAACAGTTTGTCTCAAAGAATCTGTTCAATACTGTATCATTAGTGAGTAAATTCGGAATACGAGAGTCTGTGCGTGAATTCAAAGGGTTGCGATCATTAAAAATTGATGTCGTTTCAGTACTGAATAAAATTCGCTCTAAAGAGTGTTTGGGTTTCACCTTTTTATACCCTTTCGGGGTTTGAAAAGAGCACTTTGCATTGATGATGACTTTTAAGAGCAAAAAATATTAAAAGCTGACGTCCGTATTTTTAGGACAACACTTTTGTCTGCACCCCTTTTTCAAAAAAATTGATGATATCCCAAACATCCGGTTCTGTTGACCAAAAATACTGCAGATCAAGTATTATTTCATTCATACTGTATTTCGTTGCTTACACAAAAAAATGGTGTAGAGCTGGAAATATCAACAACAAAAAATGCCATTTGTTGGTTTTCGATCAGAGCTTTATGCGGTAAAAGGATTGAATACCAAAAAATATATTAGTAATCTTAATTACAGATGAGGCAAATTATGTTATGTCACATTCTTAACGAAGATGTGATGTTTTTTGTAAAAAAAACTCACAGTTTCGTTGAGTAAAATAAAATCCTCTCCAGTAAAATTGCCCAGCATGGAGTTACACCATTTTCTTACGCAGCTGACGATTCTTTTTTGACGTGATAACGTCTAATAAATCGATGAACGCCGGCTGCACACACGAAAAAGCATGACTCTTGTCACGTTCCGCCGAGTCTGCAAACGAAAGCGCGGAACAAGCAATAGAGAGGCACGATCGGCCTTAGCGTTCGGTTTGTGACGCATCTATCTCTCTTTCACTCCATCGGCCGATGCGTCCGAGTAGAAGGGAGACAGCAGCAGCACACAAGCTACAAAGTGAAAGTGAAATTAACGAGTGCAAAAAATGTTGATTTATGAAAAAAAATGTAATTTTCAATTAACTCCTGCTTTGTATTATACAAAATAATGATAATTCAGTAATAATAAATTCAATGCAATTCATAAAAATGTAAACGAAGGATATTTTGACAAGTTTTGATACCGTTAATTTTTCACGCACCAGTGTTCCAACAACTAAAGACATTTGGTTAAACTTACGATGCTAAAATAGTGTCCATGGTGTTGACTAATAAATTGTTTAACATATTGTGCCGAATGACAATTCAGATAATTTGTTAAAAAAATAATGATATAAGGGTTGATTAGAATACTGAAAAATAACCAACCTGTAAAATAACAATTTTAAAAAATCAATCAAAATAAAAGAAATAGATAAAAAAGATATTATCAAAAATATTTCAACAAAACATAAATTTCCATACTTTTCCTTTTGTTCTTTTTTTATTTAAATTTCCGCCAAAGCGTTGTGAAGGGCAAATGACCATGTAGTATTTTTGATTGGTTACCTAACAGCAGCATGCCGACCACAGGAGAGTTAAGCCATAATTGTGCGTACAAACGTTTCTCGACCACGCGAAGAGTACCTACCTATTACCGTTAACATATAATATGTTCGTGTTAATATATTGTTAGGTATAACACAAAATTGGCAGTACACAACGGAGTTCTGGTACCAACCCTTATGTATGATAGTGAAGCGTGGTGTTGGAAAAAAGAAGGATGAAAGTAGACTGAATGCTGTTGAAATGCGATCTATGTGTGGTAAGACCATGTATGATAGGTGTACAAATGTCGAAATTAGAGCAGAGTGCAAGGCTGAGATAAGCGTTTTCGACAAAATTAAGAAAGGGCCTTTAAGATGGTTTGGTCATGTGGAGCGAATGAGAAATGAAAGAACGGCTCAAAGAATTTTAAATGCAAGTGTGCCTGGATGTAGAGGCCGAGGAAGGCCGAGAAAGACATGGCATGACCAAGTACGACAAGTACTTGAAAGTGTGACATGTGAAAAGTCGGAATAATCGGCGTATGTGCATGAGAAGATGTAATGTAGAGAAAGCAAAGGAAGTCTGTCAGCACAGAGTGGTAATCCACAAACCACCGAAGTGCAACCAGAAATTGTAAGATTAAATCGTAAATCGTAATCGTAACTCAAGAAACATACTAAGTCTGCCTATATCAATACAAATTGAGATGTATGGATATCACAGGACCTGGTTTAGTCAATCAGAGAGACAGGTTACTTCAAACTTCCACTTCAATTTCAGAGTTCCACCTTTCCCCAGTTGTTGGTTCCACCACCCCAAGACACGCCCTCGTAAGCGGTTTCAAAATAACAGAAAAAAATCTTTTGCTTACGACGTTTTTTTTCCATTTCGCATGACTGAATCACGAAAAACAGTCTACTTTTCGCAATTTACTAAGTGCTTGTTTAACTTTATTTTTTCATCACACTACAAAAGAAATTGGTCTATTCATAGATATAATATAAAAACGAAAACAAATAAACATGTGGAATTTCGTAAACTAATTAACCATCACGCCATTTCCCCGTAGGGGTAGGCAGAGAGAATAGAACGCCATACCACTCTGTCCTGGCATACTTTCATTGCTTTCTCTACATTCATACATCTTCTCGTGCACATACGCCGATTATTCCGATTTTTCACATGTCCAGTTTCAAATAGTTGTCGTACTTGGTCATGCCATGTCTTTCATGGTTTTCCTCGGCTTCTACATCCAGGCGCACTTGCATTTAAACTTCTTCGAGCCGTTCTTTCATCACTCATTCGCTCCACATGACCGAACCATCGTAAAAGCCCTTTCTTAATTTTGTCGATAATGCTTATCTCAGCCTTGCACTCTGCTCTAATTTCGACATTTGTACACCTATCATACATAGTCTTACCACACATTCGCCTGAGAGATCGCATTTCAAGATAGCGTTCAGTCTACTTTCATCCTCCTTTTTACGAAAATGTAAACCAGATAAGAAGTATTTGGTAAATGGAGTAAAAAGAAAAACTCAAGCGGAAATAGAAGATAATTAGATACAAACTTTGATTCCAAAATGTTTGAGTGGTTAGTGGTTAACGATAACTTCTATTGTTGAACGTATTGAATTCTACCAAGTTTTGTACAATTCATAACTTAATTTAAACCGAGACGAGGAGACATCACCCTTAATGTATTTTAAGTCGTTATGTATTGTTTTACCATCCCACGTTTAAATTACTTAGGCTTTTGTATAAATGTGACGTCAGAACTACCAGATTCCTATATTAAATATTATATTTTTAGTGTTTTTGCTCCTACCTTATTGTTCATGTTTCGGTAAAGAGGGTACACCCTCTACTACCCAGTTACCGAGATCCACACTTTGGGAAATCCTCCACCTAGCAAAAAGGCACGTAATTGTTTAATCAACGCTGAAAGATCAACGCCCAAAAGATCGGCGCTTCTTACAAGGAGACTCGATCATCTGTCGCAATCTGGTCCAACTTTTCGCCTTGAAATACACTGCCCCACAAAAGGAATCCGTGTAAAAAAAGGCAACGTAGTCGTTTTATCTTGGGTTGGAAATTTTGACTTTTCCGCTTCCGTGCCTTCGTTTTAGCAGTGTTTTTCCTATGTTTTTGGTTCTTCGATAGTGGGATACGCTAGTCGCACGTGGCCGGGTCGCTGGTCGATACACGAGGTTGAAGGGAGGGATAGGGGGCGGGGCGGGAGGAGGGAGCCCGTGACGTCATCGGCACCACACCTACGTCATAGCGGGGCTCGGGAGGAAGCGAATAATGCCAGCAATTTTTTTATTTATTTTATTGAACGAACAGCGAGATATTAATGCTTGGAGCATAATACGTCCACAAACAACACACTTGGATAATCAGTTGTTTCAATAAGGGATAAAAGTAATACAGATTATTTGAAATCGTTAATATCAAAATAAACACACGTAAGTACTAAAAAAAAAAACTTTAATAGACAAGGGTGTTAATTATTATATTTGTGCTTTAAAAGCGGTTTGAGTGTCTATTCTCCAATAATTAGCGAATTGTTTTTGGGGATATTTTCAACTAACGACCGACCACTGTTTTGCTACACGAGAAATGTGTGGTTTTTGTTCGGTGAGCCTAACTAGAACCATAGATTTCACAGCAAAACAGTGGTCAGCCTGTAGCTGCAAGTTAAAAAACCGCCCAAAAACAATGGAATCAAGGTGAGTTAAAGCGGGGCAACTCTGTGGCTATGTTTTAAAAAAATGCACTTTACTCTATTCACCGAGTCGAGACTAGTAGACACACGTGAATCACGTGGAAATTGCGTTAGGGTAAGATTCCTAGTTATCGACACCATTTTACTTTTATTTTAGTGATTAATTTTTCTTTGACTTTGTAAGGAACACAGAGGTGAGGCAACGGACACAGCAACCCTTGGTATCTACTGTCATCCGGCGAAGGCGTTTCGGCTGGCTAGGCCATATACTACGTATGCCTTCCGAGAGCCTTAACCATGCTTGCCTATTTTACAAGGCATCAGGTTTTCCGGCGTCCCGGTCGTCCACTGTTGACAATTCGTCGGCAGTTTGCGTCAGAGCTGCGGGACGTGGACTCGACTTGGGAGGATGCGCGGGAGCTGGCGGCCGATCGCTTGGCCTGGAGGCAGTTTGTGGATTCCATATGCTCCACATAGAGAGCGGATATGGTATAATGAAATAATGAAATTTTTCTTTTGATAATGATAATATTAACAGAAAAATATCATTTAAATGTACATTGTGCAGTACTTAAATGGGTTATTGAGAAAATTATATCGGTGGCGTCACCGATCGCATTTTTTACCTAATTAAATTTTCAAAAAAATGAAACGTCCATAATTTTTCTGCTTTATATCTGATATTCAAAGACTACAAATCTAAAAAAATATCATGCATATTTTTATTTTTTTTCGCAGATCAGTGTTTTAATGTTGACCAGGTACTACAATAGGAGCCCTTACCGTGATCTTATTTCGAACGCGTTCACGTGATGCGTGGTACGCACTGTACATTGTTTTGACGGATAGTCTGGAGCGAACAAACAGACTAGATTATTTTTCAAAAAGTACATTATTTATTTTTATTAGTTAAACGAGTGCAGAATGAAACTATTTAAGTAAGAATTACTAAACTAAATATTATCAGAGTAACTTAGATCCAGGGCGGTGGCGCTGTAGATTAATAATTCAGGAGTGTAGGTATAGTCCTCTCTAGGGACCGAACCAGAGACCGTTAAGTAGCGTGAATATACACAACCACTCGGCAATAAACACCCCCAAGCTCTTATTTTTATCTAAATGTATAAAAAAATAAGTACATCATTTATAATCAGCTTCGATTTAGAAATTAATGATACGATTTCTTTTTATAAATCATTTCAAAGCAAAAAATATTGAATATGTTTTAAAAATATTTAATATAATAATTACCTCGACATGGCCTGTATTGGAATTATGGAGGAGAATATCGTAAAACAAGGGCACGGAATTTTGTGATCGATTAGTCTAAAAAATAATGACAATACACGGCTTATTCAATTCGATGCCACTATAAAATAACAAATGGCGACCTCGTAATATAGATTAGGTACCAAATAAAAATGAAATGAAAGTTTAAAAAACATTGTACAATGACATTTTAGCCATTGGGTACTCCATAAGAATATCTAATCAAGAAAAAACGATAAATTAATACAAATGTTCTGAGGAACCATTACCTAATACTTAAATAAAACAAAATTGTAATAAGTAGCGGTTTTGCCGGAAAAAAACTATCTGCAATCGGCAGTCAATATTGGAGGCAAATCGCATAAGAATCGGCAGTAAAATAACCACCTAATGAAAATGTGATTTGGAGCCTGATGATCTGTAAAGTCGCTTGGAATATCTTTTACATTAAATAGGGAGAACTCGTACCACCGCTGAAAAATTATCGCCGGGTGCAAAAGGCATTAGAAAAATAAACTTAATTATTATCTCTTCTCCTCCCCTGTTCGTTTGACAAGGGTGTATTATATTTAGAGGTGGATCTATTAATAAGCCGATATTTTAGAATGTAGAGTCTCGTCGGTAATCGCTAACCAAAGGGAAAATCTTTTCTGTGATATCCTAAAATAGAAATCTATATTTGACGTACAAAAAAGTATTTAAATATTTTATCGAAGGGTGCAAAAGGCATTGAAAAAATAAACTTAATTATTATCTCCTCTCCTGTCCTGTTCGTTTGACAAAGGTATACTAATATCGCTGGGTATATTACGTTTATTCAACGGTGGATTAATTAATATGCCAGTATTTTAGAATGTATTGAGAAGGTTGTTGATAATCGTTAAGCGGAGAGAAAATCTTTTCTTTGATGTTTTAGACTAGAAATCTAAACATTTGAATGACAAAAAATTATGCCACAGTAAATTATCACATAACTACAGTGTCTTGCTGTTAATTGCTAACCCGAGTACAACCATTTCTTTGACTTTCAATGTTAGATAATATACGGTGCGGAAAATGTAGGAAGATTATTATGTACAATTGTACAAACACACTGCATCGCAAATAATATAAAAAGTGGCATGAAAACCTTTCTTATTAAGAAGGGAAATAAAGTCACAACGTGGTCGAATAATGTTCCGATTTATTCAGAAATAAATTGGATTGCTACTCTCTACACATGCGACAGAATTAGGATAAATAAAAAATAAAACAAAACTTCAACGTCGTTAATCGAAAACGTTGCTTGCTAAACATTGAGAAACTTAAGCGTTGTCAAATTCTGGCATCTCAGCGCTCATCGCGAACATTAAATTATTATATATTATTATCTACATATCCCATTTTATACAAGTATCAAGATCGGAAGCCGCAGGAGCTGGCCAGTTATATAGAATTACCGTAACTTGGAACTCTGGTGAGTGATTTTAATTTTATTGCCTCACAAATTCCGGATTTTGAGATTAAGGTATATTATTTTGTTGATTGATTCGGCATTCACTTCGTAACACTTAATAATGAATTACGATTAAATAAAACGATGTTGTGTGTTAGTATTGGTTTATTCTATAGAAATAGAATTTACCTACACTACCTGGTTTCGGTATATTGGTCAGAGGTTGCCCGAATTTTTAATCTCTCGCCATTTACACACGGGGAGATCACATCAGTAGCTCAATCACAGATGATTGTCGACGTGTTTAAAAACGTGCTAAGCATTTGACCGATCACAATGAACATACGTTCATATAACGGTCGCTTTGCCAAGCACCATAGATGAAATCATACTTTGACAAATGTTTCGTTTTATTGATTTAAATCAAAGAAATGGCATGATAAATTGTGCACAAACAATTAAAAATCTATAAAACTAAATTATTTTCTAAATTAAAAACTAAACTAAACTAAATTATTTGAGTAAAATCATCTATCTAAAAAAAAGATATGTGCAGTTGGTTGATTTACTTCACAGATACATCATCATCATTCCATATCCATAACCTGTGTGAAGCACATGGATTCTACAAACTCCCTCAAGCCAAGATATCGGCCGCCAGTTCCCGTGCATCTTCCAAAGTCAGGTCTCTGTCCCGCAGCTCTGACGTATCAGTGTGCATCGATAATGTTGATAATCAAATCTAAGATTTCCTATTCACATCA
Source organism: Micrasema minimum (assembly GCA_022494985.1). NCBI lineage: Eukaryota > Metazoa > Arthropoda > Insecta > Trichoptera > Brachycentridae > Micrasema > Micrasema minimum. The sequence continues at coordinate 13,859 of JAGVSP010000157.1, read as the reverse complement.
TCCATGTCTAATTCCGATTAAGCTAACAAAAGTAATAGATTTAGAATAGTCCGTCTCAATATTTCTTTTTTTTTATGTTTTTCGAAATCTTGTGACGCAGGTAGGCGGTTTAGAAAGAAAAAAAATAGTCATTTCATTTCATAAAGGATTTCATGTTTCTTGGTAGAGCCGGGAAATAATAAGACGTCCTTCGCAATGTCGGGCAGATCACGATAAATCTCAAGTCTGAGGTAACTGAATAACAACCTTATTCACTATATGGGGGAGGGTTTACGTTTAGGGGATGGTACAACTCCTCGTGGAAAATTTTCAAAGTAAAATTCAATGATTTTTATTAATTTAAATATTTTTTACTGCTTGAAAAATACAAAATTAATAATTATTATGTTGTTACGTATTTCAATAAATCGCAGTTTTTTCCTATGTGTGAGAGTTAAAATTAGAGCAGAAAGCAAGCATTTTTTTTGCGATGGTTATGTAGAGCGAATGGATGATGACAGAATAACCATCATTAAGCCATTACTTACAAGTCATTAGCCCTGTAAAAACCTAGATGTCCATATTCCATTAAAAAATAAAAATTTTCTGAGGAGCCCTTTCTACCTGGTGCCAGGAATCAGGAACAAGAAACTATTAGGGACTCCTAAATCCCCTCAGGAAGAAATATGGCTTTCCAACTTTGAATAACAGAAGCTCCAGGATAAAGCATTCTATTTCAACACGAGATAGTGGCTCGTTCGGAATTTTCCCGCCATTTTCTTCTTTAACGTTGTTTTTGTGATATGGCATTGACGTCAATATCTTGACTGAAAAAAAAATTGTTACATTACGGTTTTGATGCTTGGGTTCTGTAATTTTCATTTAATTGAGTTAAAATATTTCAATTTTTTTTTTTATCGGGTCTGGGTCTAATTTTGCAAAACTTAACAATAATAAGTTGTTGAGATGTAATGTTTAGAATAAGCTTTTGAGAATTTATTTTTGATCTTCGGAATAAATATTATAAGTCAGAAAAACATGACTGAGTAACAAAAATAATTACAATAAAAATAACACAAACTTGCAGTAAACATAACTCTGGTAATGTGAGGTTAGGCAGGGTTGATTCTTAGAAACCTAAGATATTTTAGAAACGTGTATGTATTGGAGTTTGACAAAGGTTTATCTTGTATCCGGTACTATTTAACGTTTATATTGAATATATTATGAGATTGTATATATATACATATAATATATCTAAAATATTAATTTACATGTGATTTTCATATTGTGTGATACATGGGACTGATTTTAATACGTAAGACTGATCATCTTACCTTCATGATTTAAAATGGTAAAGATACACTGCACTTGGTGCAGCAATACAGTACCGAATGCACCTTGGGTGCGGATAAGGGAAAGTAGTATTAGTATATTATGATAATAGTTTTGGTGAGCTGAGACAAGGGGAGTTTTATTACAAGGCGACCATAACATTTGAGATAATATATGCCGATGACACCACTCTTTTCGCCATCAATAAAGACGGTCGGTCGATCTCTCGATTGGCTCGATCCGGTGGAATCAGGTTAACGAGATGGTCTGACTAGGTTACTCTAAGGACACGGGCGTCTCTCTCCAGCAGGACTCCAGAAGTGTTGGAGACAGAGACGAATGCTGGAACCACAACTGCTTTGTCCAGCTCAAAAGAACATAATATAACTTTAGTGGATGTCTGATATCTTCTTAAAACGGCTAACCATGATGGGCTGATCCTGCTCCCAAAACAAGCATGTATGAAAAATGAAAATAAAATTAGAAATATATAATACACAATTAAAGTATATTTTATCAGAGCTGTGCTCAGAGCCGTGGAATTTGGATTCAAAGCTCTTAACTGAAGTTCCGCGTTGTTATTGTTTCTATACGGGCCGGGCGCGGGGTGTGTATGGTTTGGGGTTGTCGCGCCCAGTTTCTTACTACAATTTATTACGGGGATAAATCAAATCTCGCTTAAACGGCGGGGGATAAACCACCCCACCCACCCTCACCCGAATACAGAAACCTTCGGGTAATTAGTTCTCAGATGAAATTAACAAAGAATAAGAAAAAACAGTCATAAACCGTTCAATTCCGCTATTTACGATGACTTTAGCAATAAATTCTGCAAAAAATAAATGTAAAATGTTTGTTTCTCCGAGCTCAAAGCGAGTTCAAGTAGTACTTAAGTAAATAATAAGAAATTTAATCGATTTAAACGGTTGTCGCAAACAAAACAGTTCCGAGTCGTAAAACAAAGAAAAAAACAATCCGGTTGATAATTAAAATGTCTAATTCGTTTATCGCAAGTACACGAAACGAACGAATAATAAAATAAAATATTCTCTGACATGGAATGGTTTCTTTTAGGCTGTACTAAATAAAAGGCATAATATTAATATCGAAAAAATCTTAAATGAAAAACAAGTGAGAGAGAAAAATAGTGTATTTTATGAAAAACTCAGATTTCATCTGTTTGACAACTAAAAACAAATCTAACTGCAAACTTCTAAACCACAAAGCAGAACTAATCCACATTAGGAATAAAATTATTATCAAGTTTGAAAGAGAGAATCTTGTTTGTTTGATGATATCAAAAACGCAAAGGGTGGAAGTTTTAAAGGGACTAGAAGAGCCCTATGTGTATACACACAAAAATAGACTTTTGGCTCTCTTTGTACAAATGTATTTTAGACTTATCGGAACAAAAATAGAGAACCCACAATTCGTGTTTTAGTTTAAGAATATTGATAGCTGTGATTAAAATAAATGGTCTCCATTTCGGTGTCGTTAGAGAACGCGTGAAAATTAGTGTGTGTAGTATGGGATGGGGCGGTGGAAGGTTCCTCCCAGCAGGTGCCCCGCATCAAAAGGTGACGCTAATGGGCGCGTAATGAAGACGTATCTAGGGGTGGGTCAGGGCGGTTCTACTCGGGGTGTTGGAATAAATAGTAAAACAAGGGTGCGACTCTAATGGGACTTTAATGGGCTGCACTTGCGGTGAACGGAGCATGCCCCCCCGCCCCCCGCCTCCCGCCGCCAGCGGCAAGACATTAAAACAAAAAACACGTTTCAATAATAACCATTAGATTTATTTTCGCACTTCGCTGAAATCACTTATAACGATAATAGAAAAGAGTAAGGTCCTGAAGATATTGTTTTTTACTCAACCCCTAGTAGAACGCAAGATAATTTTATATACTTATTACCGGAAAAGTACGCCAGTAGACGAACGATTGTATTACCTATGCTAAATACATACGAGCTTAACTAAAATATTATATTATGTACCCAAGTAACAATTTTAGTTCTAAAAAGGTCGTAATTAGGTTCTAGAACCGTTCTAAAACCTAATTATGACCTTTTTAAAACTCAATTGTTACATGGATAATATGTACTCAGGTAGGGACATTATTTGATAGGATGGAATTGATTTTTTATGAATCTTCTTTTTACTGCTGATAGTAAAGTACACTGACTGCAAATGAAAACCTGTAATTTGAACAGATATACTTATCTGTTATCGTTTTCTGTTGAATTTCTACATAAAATAAAATGATAATAGCTTCAAATTCAACCATTTTACATAAAACCTCTTTTGTCTACATATTGGTACTTTTTATTAAAAAGATTTATTTTCATAATATATGATATTACTGTATCAAAATACTGTAAATCATTGATATTTGTATTGTAAAGCAGGCACGAGGTAGTCCCTTGTTGGGTGGTACAATGCTAAGCAAGGGGTCCCCCCCTCCCGCTAGACGCGGGTTCTTAGGAAAATGAGTTACCCTAACTGGGTAGTTTATAGGGTTGCATTACGTTAGATCGAGTTAGGAGTTCGGTAACTCTGGGAAGTTACATCGTCAAGTATAAACCTGCAAACTGGATTACCACCGGGAGGAAAGATTAGGAAAATTAATAGTATTGCTTACGAATCACAAGGTAATAAAAAAAAATAAGATAAAATATTTTGTATGTATACGTAGGGCTGTAGGTACATATTTTAATTGGAGAAGAAAGAGAAAGACATGGCATGATCAAGTAAAACAAGTGCTTGAAAGTGGGCATGTAAGAAGTCGGAATAATCGACGTGCGTGCATGAGTAGATGTATGAATGTGGAGGAAGCAAGAGAAGTATGCAAGGACAGAGTGGTGTGGTGTTCTATCCTCTCTGCCTACCCCTTTAGGGAAAAGGCGTGATGGTTAGTTAGTTAGTTATATTTTAATTTAAATTGTCGAGTTGTATAAATATTTTATTTACTGAAAAAATATATCCATAATGCACAATTTTTTGTAAGACAATACATTTTAGAATATATAAGAAATTTAATCTGATATTTTAATTATAAATGGGTGTTTATAAATGGTGGATACACAAAAAAATGTCTGTTGAAAATTCATTTAAAAAAATAAAATAAAACGAAATTTTTTTAGTACGTCCAAATACATGTAGGAAAAACTAAAAAATACACGAGTAAATCTATCTAGGCGCTTAAAGGGCTTATGGACTGTCATTGACCATACCTAAATCATGTGGCCATTTAACCCAGTCAATAACAGGTCATAAGCCTCGTAAGCGCCTAGATATTCCCTTCCAAACTTCTCGTATTTAAGACATCAATAAGTTTGTGTAATATAATATATTTATTTGTAATATTGTAAAAAGTTTTTTTTTTTGCCTGACATTGCTGTATATTTCATAAGAAGTTTAAATGTGGCTTAAATACTTAGATTCGTCAATTCTAATAATGCGGGTAATACCGTTCAACGACACAAAACAAAAAATATATACTTTACCAAAGTACAATATACAAGAGAAGAAATCGTAGAGACGAAAGCTGCAGAACATACCTGAAATAAAGGAAAACAGACTTTTAATAAAAATAGTTAAATAGTTAAAAATGTTAGTAAAAATAGTAATAAAAATAGTTAAAAATATTTATAAAAAAAATTTCCATACACTCAGTAGCTGCAAGACAAGAATCTATCTCCCGACAAAGTTATATTTGTTTACACATAATCCATCATTATAATCTATGTATGTATTGACTTTAAATTTTTATTTTTTATATTTTTTATATCATGTATTAAAATCTGTTTAAACTGTAGGAGGCTAGAAAAAATCCCAATCGCCCATGCGCTTGGTAACTGCAAGGTGTTGTGATCTAGTATCTTTATTGTACAGCGCTCTTGAGACGATTTCTCGCAAAAATAGCGCTTAATAAATCATCCATAAATAAATAAACGAAGCTTGTAAATTGAGTTAGATAAAATATGTTATGTGATTATTGAATTTACGAAAATGAAAATATTATTGATATTCCAACAGAGACAGAGAAACTCTGGAAACGAATGTGGATTATCTAGGCGTTTACAGGGCTTGTGACCTGTCATTACTGGGTTAAGTGACCACTTGATGTATTACAACATTCCCCATTCTACCCATCTCCCTGGAAGTTAAAGGAGATTAATAAATGATTAAAAACAAGCCGATACTGACAAGCATCTGTTGCTCGATCACAGATCACTAGCGACTCGGTAATAAGCGACGTGATAACGATTTCTTACCCATGGATGTTTAACGTTTTCGCGCGATCACAATGGAACACGCGTTAAAAAGTTATCGATCGGGATTATTAAACGAGCGCATACTAGTCGCGAGCCATTTCCCGAGATATATCTTATTCTCACATATATTCCTTCAATCTTTATTATAATTTAGCCGGTTTTCGGCAAGCCAAATATTGAGAAAAGCAGTCGACATAATAAAAAATCCGACAAGCGCGTTGATTTAACGTTTGACATTCGGCCGCGATATGGCGTTCATCGGCTATTCTCGGCTATCGATACCACGGTATCGAACGAATGTCACTGTGATCGATCAAATCGTCAGGGCTAGCACGTGGTTAGCACGGTTTTAACTACGTCGATTGAGCAACTGGTCGATATCTAAAACGTGTGAAAAAATCATTGCTCGAATGTTAAATTCAAGGGAGAAAATCGAGGAATACGTTTGTATTGGAAAGCGGCCGCGAGTCACGCGGTGGAGTATGTAATTTACCATGCACTTCATATGACGAGAGTCACATCTGTTCAACTTTACGGACACCATAACACCTTCCCATAACTGGTTTACATTCATCAAATAATAAGTTACGCGTATATCTCAAATTTAGACACCGGCATTGTGGGTGCATAAATCCAATGGGGGATCTGCATAAAAAATGCGAAAGCGAAAACAGGAGAGCAGGAGAGCGTTAAAAAGGCAGAAGAGACTAATGGACGAAGAGGGTGTGAATGACACGGTGAGCTGGGAATCGAAAGGGACCAAAAACACACAAATAATGAAACATAATAAATTTGGATCTGAAAAGTTTTATATCCTGAAAAATGTTCGAAGACCTATTCTCGAACTAGGTACCTTCCTATCTACGTAGGTACTATCTAGGTACTACACGACAAAAATATTCTAAGGAAAAATAGTTTTAGACGATTTGATTTATATATTTTTTTATTGACATTACTTGGTGTAATTCCATGATTAAATTATTAATATTTAACTTATTAGAGTTAAATAAAAAATACTTGATACACTTCCACTTTTATTTATTTTGCTGAGCGTTGTCATAAGCGTTGGCGAATAATTTGTTAATCGTTTGGTTTATAAGGGAAAAAGCTCCTAAGATCGCAATTTCAAATTAACACATAATTAATTTTAAAAAATATTGATATTCCATCCAGATATATCAATGACTTTCAAGACAAGAGCTAGGTATAAAGTTAATATAATTAGAGGGATACACTTTTAAACGATACAAATTAAACGCGACAAATATTAATCCATAAGAGCATAATCCACAACGTGACTCGCGGCCGCTTTCCCATACAAACGTATTCCTCGATATTCTCCCTGGAATTTAACATTGGAGTAATGATTTTTTCACACATTTTAGATATCGACCAGATGCGTGTTTGTATCGTCTTATTTTTTAAATAATTTATTTATCTCCTTAAACATACAAAATATTTAAAAAATAAGGCGATGCAAACCCGCATCTGGTCGATATCTAGAATGTGTGAAAAAATAATTGCTCTGATGTTGAATCTTAGGGAGAAAATCAAGGAATAAGTTTGTATGGGAAAGCGGCCGCGAGTCACGTATTAAAGTATGCTATAAAGTGTTTTTAATTTACAAAAATCACGTTGCTTTATTTTGGCAAAATGTTGAGAATAATCCGTAAATTGTGGGAATGAAAATCTGAAAAACATCGGGATTTATAGGGTGACAAAAATATTTTAGCGTTTGCTACTCATGACGCGAATTATTAGGGAATACCTCCCCTTAGGTACTCGCGTCACCTCGGTTACTGCAAATCGGGCCTTGCCCCACCCCAGCCGTGCGAAACTTTACTAAGCCCAAGAAAGCGAAAAGATTAATTCTATTGTCGAGAAGACAATATTTCTGGTCGTGTTTATCCTTACTTTCTTCTTTCCTTTTCTCCAGATTTATTACCCCCGCAGTTTCGTCGTCACAACGCGGGAAATATGATGGGTTGGCATATTCTGAAGATGGCCGGTACGTGCGAAACTAATCCCAAAGATATTAATTACATTTTTGCGAAAAAAAAATTCGACAAATTTTTTGGCGACAAATTAATCAAACTTAGAAAAACTTACGCATAAGAAACAAGTAGATATATTTCACATAAAATCGTAGACCAAAAAATTAATATTATTCGTCTAAGCATAAAATAACAAGATTCAACACATATCGATACGTAAGGCATTTACAAATACAAAAGATGACCTTTAGGCTGTTTTTGGTTATTTTTCTTTAGCGTTCATATTAATATTTAACTCAAAAAAAGAAGACTTAATATTTTCCAAATTGCAGTTTGGAGAGTGAAATTAATTTCAATTCTTCCCTGCTGTTTTACCTTTAATGATAAGTTGTCGTGCTTTGAATTTTTAAAGAAATGACGCTAATAGCATACATTTAGCAATATCTGAAGAATTGAAATAAATTACTTATTTTTCATGCAAATCACACGAAAAAGTTAAAAACTTAAGCTGACGTTTGTAGAAGGATTCGTGTAGGAAATTGTGATTGATTGTGGTCCTTGGCCATGTAACTTTTCAAGAAAATTTTCCAAGTATACCTGGATTAAGGTCTGAAAATATTTTTAAACTGGCCTTTTAAACCAGTTTTTTAAAGTAAAAAAAACATTATCCTCAACTCAGGGTGCTTTATGATGTTCCACCGATGTATTTTTTTTCACAAGAAGAGGATTATTTACGTTAAAAGAATACAATTATAATTTTGTCTAGAACAAAAATACTGCGGAAATAAATATGGCAGTTTGATGATCCTAACAAGGCGAAACAATCGTCACATTATAAGAAATAGAACCAAAAAATCTAGTTCGATTTAAATCAATTATAATATGAAGTTCTGTAAAGGAAATGTCAAGTCAATAAATCAACAAAAATACCGTTATTTAGAAATCTAATGCTGCATCCGTACAACATGTATTGAAAATATGTAGTTAATAGATACTGAACCAGTTGAGGTGGATCGTTCATTGTAGAATGTCTAAAATAATTATCGTGGTGAATTGTCAGATTGCTGATGGGTCAATATCTACAAGTATTTTATCATTTTTTCATTCCTAAAATTCGTAATTCCGTTCAATCAGTTTTTTTAATAGCAATATAAGATATACATTAATACATTTGATATCGTTATATTTCCTGTGCGTCATACCTACAAAAGTAATTTGGACTTTTGCTTATAAAAACTTCTAAAAAAGCACAAATAATTGGGAACTCTAGAAAACACAATTTTCTAAAATAAAAAAAAGCAAACAAGCATTTTTAAAAAAGACGCGAAATAAAATGGCAATCTTCTTTATCCATTTTTTTAATATGAGAACAATTATTTACGAATGTTTTTTAAAAATAAAATGGTCTTGAACAAACATTGTTTTCTTTAAAATTAATTTTCCTGTGTTTTGATAAAAAGAAAATTCATTACAAAGAATGTGTGAAATGTTTTATGATTTTATAAAAAAAGCTTATTTTTCATGGTACACTTAGTAAAAGCTAACGTGGTAACGGTTTGCTTTTTTGATTCGGTGTTTTCAATTTACTTGGTGTTATTTAATTTATTTACGAAATAAGTTTCGGAATATCGTGTCTGATGACGAATGTCGTCCATTAAGATGGCAACATTTCTGGGAGCGTGTTTCCTTCGCCTACACGTTTGCAGAAACCTAAGTTTCCCAAATCTAATCGAGTTCCGTGCGTGACTTCCCCAACATCTGACAACCATGTATGACAAATTTTTGAAACTTGTATATATGTTGAGTTTGTACAGAAGAATCCACAAGCGAGTTGAGTTTCTCTGTCTCTGTTGAGATATCAATAATAATATTTGTTATTCGACTGCAAAAAAAAACACAAAATATAAATCTAATTTTATTATGTCAAAAGTGACGGTCTTAACAAGAACAGCAACAATGTTGTAACGTTAACAAGATTATTCATTTATGAGAAATACTTTCGATTCGTCATCATCATCATCCCATATCCGCTCCCTACGTGGAGCGTATGGATTCCACAAACTGCCTCCAAGCCAAGCGATCGGCCGCCAGTTCCCGCGCATCTTAGGTCAAGTCCACGTCCCGCAGTTCTGACGCAAATTGCCGACGGATTGTCAACAGCGGAGATTACCAAATGAAAAAAGTGAGAAAATGTGAGAAAATCTAATATTCTTGAAAAACTCAATAGGGTTCTTTCCGATAGCATGAATATCGTTGAAAACGTTATAAATACTTAAAGTATATTTTTACAATTCCAACGATATAAAACACAATGATCAAAAATGTTGTTTTCATTTATAAATTTATGTTTTAAATAAACGAAATTACGAGTGACTTTTAACGCCCGTTGTTGGCTAATGACGTTATACCCGTCCATTATGAAAGGCGCGAAATTCATTACGAAGTGAGCGCCCATATTGATGTGACGTCACACCGCATGCGCGCCAAATGAAGGATTTTGCGAGCGATTTGAAAAAGCGCTAGAAAATTCATATGACATCGTAAAAATTTAAAAAAAATTCCCTTGATATTGTTATTTTTCAATCAATTTTTTGAAATAAAAAATAAAAATCGGAATGAACCCAATTGCGAGTTACTAAAAATCTTCATCTTTGCCAATTCTGCCTATTCTAAAACGTAATGTTACGCTCTTCTCTAAAATTCAAGGTTCGATCGTATTAAGAAACGAGAATATTTTTATCGAATAAACGATGTAAAAAAAAATTCCAATTTATTTACTTACAAATTTCTGAATTTACTTTAGAAAATAAAATTTTATTCGTATGTATCTATTGAAACTTCAATGACACATAATCACCATTCTGAGATTCAAAAACATAACATATTTCGCACAAAATAAGTGTGACTTTTTTCGTTTTAAAATATTTAAACGCGAGAAGGATTCTAGTAACCCGGGCAACATAACGCGGTAAGCTCTATTACATCTGAATGCGCATTATGCCCTGAATAATACAAGTAAGGCGGGCGTTACTGAAACGGGCGGGAAATGGAAATGTGTATTATAAAAGGGGTGTGATAAGAGAACTAAAGATACTTTAATGAAAATTCCCAGAAAAGGAAATTCTTTTCAAACGGTTTGGGGAGAAATTTTAAAGCGTGATTTTAATTTACGGAGTTTGTTAATTAGCTAATGAAATATATTTCTGTGTGATTCTAATGTCGATACAACCCCGTTTCAATACACTGCTTAGTCAAATTACTTTTAAATTTAATTATTATTTCAGACAGGCTTTTCGAAATTAATTTTGTTTATTAACATTAATTACTTCAATTAATTGATTAATTAAATACAAAAGTATTGAGGTGAAAATATTTTCACGGTTTTGCGAAAAAATATTTTTTTTTATAAATAAAAAAAAACAATTGCACTAAACCAAAATGATGTTCCTATATTCTAGCATAATTTATTTCCTACAACTATGTAACTACTACTAAAAAAATAATTTTTATTAGTTTCAAAAAATTTTATTTTATTTTTTAAAAAACTCACGGCTAGAAAAAACAATTAAGAATATTTAAACTATTAAGACTTAAAACTTACTATCAAGACAATCTAGACTTTTACGTTTTTTGCTAAAAATTGCTTATGTCGAAAATAAAGTTCATAAATTTGTTGGTTGGAAGAAATTACCACTAGGCAAAAAACTTAAATACATTCATACCCGATCACTATGTGAAGCATATGGATTACATAAACTTCCTCCAAGGGAGGCGGTCGGTCACCAGCGAGAATTAGGTCGGCCTTCGAAAGTTTTTCTTCTTCGAATAATTCAATGTGGATCTTTTAAATTTCAATTACAGATTTCTAAAACTTTTCAAAATCGAGTTTTGGTGGTTTAGACGTTTACTCAAGAGGATTAAGGGAGTATATTCAGTATTAAGCCTAATTAAAAACTTCAAGAAGCCTATTAAAAACGTAGGCAATTCAAAATAACATTTCTATATCAAGAAAACCGTATTTTCTAAGAATTCTTTATATTAAATGTGTACAATTTTACAACATTTTGGGCGTGTTCAAATACTTGTACAAATCCCTGGTCTAAATATAAGTAAAAATAAATTGCAGAGTCATCTGCAGGCGATTACTAGTACTTAATTTAACTCGTTCAGAGTCTTAATTACAAAAATAAAGTAATTTGCTAATAAATACTTAACTTCAATATCAATGCATAGATGAAGCTTTCAACTCGCTGGTGGATGATTCTCGATTCGTAACATATATACAAAATCAAAAATGTTACCTGGTGTGGATATTCGCTAATAAGCGGAATGGGGAATGTTGTACTACATAAAGTGGCCACTTGACCCAGCCAATGACAGGTCATAAGCCCTGTAAACGCTCGAATATCCATATTCCTGAATTTGAGAAAACTCTACCTCATCTCTGTAGGGATATAAAATGAAATGTGTACTTTTTTTTTAAAAGTCAGCAATCACCCTGGGAGAAGTCTTAATATAATAAGTTCCATATTTCAATTCGAAATTTGTATTCCAACGTTTAATTAATACCCCATTTCATTAATTATGTTCCCAATGTGTGATTCCATGGAATTGAGGTTCTCATTCCCACGAATAGTGCATAACATTACAGCTTGACCTTTGGTGCTTTCATTAGAGTGTGACGTAAGGGTTATATCCAGCGATCCATGACCACTTAGTATAATAGCTTGGTCACCCTACTTCTAAAACTACCTACAAAATAACATGTAAATACCTTTAATCGTAACGTAAGTATGTGAACTCTTCAGCTCTGCGGTCACCACCGTATCTATGTGAAGATATATCGCAGTTGTGACACGTATATGACGAGAATCATTAAAATATTGCTGTCATATCCGCTTCATCAATGCCATACACGTGTAGATACGTTGGTGATCACAGTGCTGATTTGCTGTAGAAATACGATGTTTATACATGGTGTAACAAAACTCGTAGTACAACCCGAAAACTGGTGAATCTACATCTTATTTGGAGTCTAATGTGTAATACTGGTATCTACTGTCATCCGGCGAAGGCGTTTCGGCTGGCTAGGCCGTATACTACGTATGCCTCCCGAGAGCCTTAACCATGCTTGCCTTTTTTACAAGGCATCAGGTTCTCGGCGTCCTGGTCGTCCACTGTTGACAATTCGTCGGCCGTTTGCGTCAGAGCTGCGGGACGTGGACTTGACTTGGGAGGATGCACGGGAGCTGGCGGCCGATCGCTTGCCAGGAGGCAGTTTGTGGATTCCATATGCTCCACATAGGGAGCGGATATGGTATGATGATGAATGTGTAATATGACTTTTGAATCTAAGCTTGAAAAAAATTTTGCAGATTAAGGAAAATTGCACAAATTCTTATTAAAATGCTTGTTTTGATTTTGTTTTCTTTTTGGATAGTAGAAATTTGACAACAAACAATCATGTTGCAAACCAGGTTGTAGTCTAGTGGTAGAGTCTAGAACTCCGGATTGAAATCTCTAGGTTCGAATTCCACTCCAGCGCAATTTGTTTCCTACTTTTAGGCACATTCATTTCCATATATTTGAAATCAGCCACAGAATTGAAATAATTAAGAACACAAGCGTTCTTTTCAGTTTTAGAATAAATGAAAATGTTTGTCCAAGCATTATAAAGGTATGGCACTGAAATATTAGCCGTGAAATTTAGTTTCAGTCATCGTTAGGGCTGAAAACTTTGCTGAAAATCATGAAAAGTTCATTAATTTATATAGCACACAAATTAGGTAAAAGCATAAATAAAATTTACAGATAAGCACACGAAGAGAAACACGAACGCTAATTTCGGTCGCGTGAATACCTTACCGAGAACTATTCGATGTAAAAGGTTGTTTTTTTTTTTGCATATGGCGACACAACCATCCCCCCTACAGCGTGGGTCCAATCACAAAACCAAGATAATGTTTCTTACGGTAGAAAATGTTTAGAAAGGCGAATTCTAAAAACGATATGAAAAATTTAAATATTGCAAAATAATATTATGAATATCGAATGTAAGTTAACAGTTTTTTTTCGTGGTGTCACTTTCTTATGAATACTGAGGTGAGGCAATGGACGCAGCAACCATTGGCATCAACTGTTATAAAACTGAACTATAACAAACCACACAAACAATTTCCTGGAACCTTAACAACGATTGCTTATTTTACAAGAATTGTTTCTTGATCCAATTTATTTTTGACCATGATTATTTATTGATTTATTATGGTAATTCAA